>CM060959.1:94882284-94932314 GCA_030765055.1 Mantis religiosa
GAGATCCCGGAGCACCCCCCCCCCCAGCGTCGTGTTGTACACCTCAAATATTTGTGGTCAGCTGGGATTGATCCCGGACCGCCTTGGTAACGTTTGAGCAGTCTAACCACTCAGCCACGCCGCTGGCTACATATTATTTTAGCACACCATTTCTTCAAATGAAATAATTTATTGGCAAAAGCATGATTACTCCACAGAAATGTTCCATAGGCACACTGCAAACAATTTTTAATGGCTCAATGTGCCAACAATCCATATCACATTATATATGGTTTCTTTTTTTAATCTAACGTCCTTTTAAACACTTAGGTCATATCGAGGACGAAACAATGATATTGATGCTCAAATGAACCCACGGTCATTAAAGCTTAGTTACCTGACTCATTTTTAAGGATAAAGGAAACCCCCGGAAAAGCTTATCCGGATAACTTACCTGACCCAGAGTCCAACTCGGAGCCTGTTGAACGTGAGGCAGATATGCTGCCACCTACGCTAAATGTTATTTCTCTTATATCTAAAAGTGGAGGAGAGAGAACAATATTACGAATATTGAAACTGCATTTGGTTTTTATTCTTTTGGCAGCATTACCAGTAATAACCAACAGTCTTAAAATAGCTGAATAGGTAAAGAATTCATGAACATGCAATTATTAATATTTTGTTAACAATTTTTATTAGAATTGTATTTATATTTTTATTTAATTCATCAAACTATCCTAAAAATAAAAGTTGAGGACCTTCGGATGAAAAAAAAGGATAAAATACACAATTGTGAATTTGTTATCAAAATCAGGAGCATCATAAACTAAAAATGTACATATTTTATATTATAATATTGCAATATATTTTATTAAAATTTATATCATAGTTTTATTTTATAATTTCTTGTACAATTTTTGTTAATAAATTACAAAATGTTGCTAGGATCCTAGCAATATTAATCTTAAAAGACGCAATTTTTAATCTATTTTATATAAATCGCAATGAGATTTTACAGAAATAATTTCATTATATATTAGTTATAGGTGTAAAGGAATAGGGGAGGCTTAAATAGTGATGACGTCTTTAAAAGGAAAAATATTTTTAAGTCTCCCTGTTTAATTCCACATTCTTTGGATGACATTGCTAACACTTCGATCAAGCATGAAAGTATTGGAAAATTCAGACCAAGAACAGCAAATAATCAGAAATGGTTAGCAATCCTCCTGCAAAAGTGTAATATATGTAAATAAATGTATTCTGACAATATTTACATTTTTCGTGCAGTAATATTTTGACTATCACGTAGTTTACTGGTTATACAAAGCTCTTTAGAAATTAAGATGTAAGTAATTATGGCAATTCGCTATGCAACTATATTATACTAGCATTGAAGTTAATATTTACCTTGAGCTATTTTGATGGAAAAATTACAAGTAAACAGTACTTTAATTATAGGAAGGTTTTTAAAATTTCATCACATATGGAAGATGCTGAAGTCATGTAGGTACCAGGTATGGTAGAGTGGCCGTACTTCCATAAAGTCCCTGGCAGTGGCGGCAATTTCAGTGGGCGAGCCGTCCAGCCGGAGAACTGGTCAATTGTTCCGGGAATTGATCAATGAAACACAAAATATGCATTATTCATCCAATTTTATTTTATCGCCTTCAAAGTAGGCCCCTTCCGAAGTTATACATTTATGCTAACGAATAATCCAATTATCAAAACATTTTTTGTATATATTTTTTGGAATCTTTGCCAATTGTCGCCACGAATTCTCCTTTATATCTTCTATCGACTGAAAATGGGTACCTCAAAGTGGTAACTTGAGTTTTGGAAAGAGAAAGAAGTTGGCCGGAGCCAGATTAGTTGAATATGCTGATTGTTCGACGAGATTTGTTGAGATTTTGGCCAGAATTTCGTTCACAATGATAGCCTTGTGAACTGCGGCGTTATCGTGGTGCAGAATCCATGAGTTTATATTTCCATACATCTGGTCTTTTTCGCCCAAACAATACTTTAAAATGGTACTAATCGATTCATGACACACGGAAAGTTCAGTGGCAATCTCTCTCAAAGTTAAATGACGCTTTTCAGACATTTCCTTCAGTTTAGCGATATTCAGTTCAGTTGAAACTGTTGATGCAAATCTTTCACCACATCTCGACCATTTTTGAATTCACCGTACCACTCATACGCATGTGTTTTTGATAAAGTCAATTCACTGTAAGCACTGTGTAACATTTTCAGCGATTCGGCACACAAAATGCCATTTGCCATGCAAAATTTGAAACAGATTCTTTGTTCAATATTTTTATTCAACCTTTGAGATGCATTAACAAAATGGCGCCCTGTAAACAAACTAGATGATAGATGACAATCAAACTCCGCGTGGGTATAGAGGAAAGATGTACCAACTCAACGACAATAATTTCGAATCCCCTCTTATACGAGATTTTTATATGATCAATTCCTTGTACTTTCTTGGCAATTTATATATGCGATTTTTAAAAAATGGTTTACATGTAGAAATAAAGAGGAAAACGCAATGGGGGATGCTCGGTTTACGATGAAGGGGCAGATAATGGATAGAAGTTAGATTTGTTGTACGAAATGTTAATGCATTTTAATTTTTATTTATTTAGCTTCCTTCTATAGTCATATGGAGGGATTTACGTTCTGGAATATCTGATAGCCTCGTAAGCATTTCGAATATGAGCTTTGAACCTATGCTTTTTAACATATGAACTGTCATTCGATCTTAACAGCGGATTAAAAATTATATTTATAAATTTAAAGACAAATATTTATAAATTTAAGTGGCACCTCTTGTCTGCCCAAAGCTGCAGTTAACCTATGAGGATCATGCTTCATTACAATTTGTAACACTACATGCTGATTGACCTTCAAAATTGTAATTGTAACATTTGAAATTAACTCTGGGGTGCCGGGGTAGCTCAGCTCAGTGGTTTCGTTCGCGGCTCCCGTGCTAGGTGTCCCAAGTTTGATTCCCGGCTCTGGGGTTGGCGATTTTAAGTCGGCTCTATCCACGCCCTTGCCTCTGTCTAGCACATGTGAAGTGTCAGCTATGCCCAACGTGGTTCGGACTCCACTCTATAAGCTGTAGGTCCTCTCGCCTCATCGTCATCTTCACTATCACCCTATCATTGAAGGTAATGGACACCGGGGTGCCCGGTCATCACGGTGGTGGGGCGAGGTTACCCCTGAAGGTCAAGGTCGCCATGTGGGACGTGATGGTAACCAACCAACCAGTTAACTCTTAGACACGTTAAGTCTACAAGTCTAGTGTTTTGGAGTTATTGTAGAAATTCGAAGTACCTATTCTGAACTAACGTCACTGACGAAATTTTAAAGGTGTTTTTTTTAAATCGGTTCATTATTCTTTATTAGCCATTCCTCCCCGCAATTTGGCCGCGCCGTGGCTGAGTGGTTTGATCGCTCGACTCTCACCAAGATGGCCCGTTTGCAATCCCAGGCGATCACCAAGTAATATTTGTGATGAACAGCATGGCGCTGGGTTATGTTTTCTACGGGATCTCCGGTTTCTCTTGCCATCTCATCCCACCGGTGTTCCATTTTCATCTCATGCATCCTCAGTGACACCGCCTGCGGTGCCGCATGTAGTAAAAGCGGGCGTTTAACACTGTACATTTCACTTACCTTAATTTTTAATTACAACTCTGCGTAAGATTTATTTTTTGTCCCTTGAAATATCACCTTCTCACAAAAGATGATTGACAGTTTGTGAGGTTTTATTACATGTCCAGTTTGGATTGTCTGATAACTCAAACATTTAGAAATAATCCTAAAGTTTTCAGTTGCTTGTTTGAAATGCAATTATCGTCCCAGTAGTTGTAGATATATTCAGTGTATCTACGAGGGTATTCACTACCTTCAAAGGATAATAAAGAATGGCGATGAATGAGGGGGCATAGCAACTCCGAACCAAGGGCCTTGGGGATACTGTAAAGGAACTATTCAGAAGTCAAGACATGCATATAAGTGACTTAAAATCTCCATGATCCGTCTTGAATCTCCGACCCATTGGCGCGCCCGCAATTACATATCTCTTTGAATGCAAATAAAACAAATGAATGGTGTACTGTGAACGCTCATTTGTTTAGCTAATTCGCATATTGTTTTACAGTTTGCACAAACGAAGCTGGGACGGTCTTTCAAGGAAGGAAGGTTGGTTAAAAATGCAGTCAGCTGTATGTATATATGATATACCACTGTAATCTGCAGCTTTGTCGCGTGCCCTACAGATAGCAGTTGTGTTTACAACTATCCGCTGTGAAGTATTGTTTTCTGAAAGCGATATCTCGCAAACTGCGATAAAGCAAAGCTACTGTTGTGTGAAAACATTGGATCTCAGCAAAATGGAGTATCAAGGGTGACCTTGATTGTTTACTGCCTTATTTCGGACGTTTATTACCTAACGGATAAGACTTGGAAGTGCATGGGCCACAGGTATGCGCGTGAATGGGCGTTTGGTGTCAAAAATTCCTATTCAACTCGTTTAGCAATGGCAAGTATACTCGTATCTAGAATAGTAGTTAATAAGAATATTGCATTGGTACAGTGTAATTGTGTATAATTATAATTGCCTTTGTGCTTGTGTTGTTTGCAATACGTTCTTAGGCTACTGAGTTTTGGAAGGAAATTCATAAGTGTCTCTAAGAGTGTTCCCGTTAAAGTATCTCCGTCTTCCTCTTTACCCCTCCTGTATGTTTATAACAAGACCGTTCTATTTTTAGAGAGACTAACTTTAAGAGTGACGATATAGATTCTATCAGACTAACGAGGCAAAACACGAGAGATAAAAAATTGTTTTTACGTGTGAAAATTTGTTGATTACAGCAGTGGCATTAAAGTATCCGTATTTCAGATCCAGGCTATGGCATTGAATCTTTTTTTTTCATTCGGTTTCTACCTTTCTAATCAAAATTATAATTATACATGCATATGTAGCTGTAGATATTACATTCAACAAAATCAATTTGTTATAAAGCTTTCAATATACACTATAGCATCTGTCGATGTTCTGCAAATTTTACTCCTATGGCCAAGTATTCAGAATTTTCAAGACTTAATTCGTTATATTTTGGCTAATTCTTTCCAGAAAGTTGGATATGTGAGCTCCAGAATGCTACACAAAGGAGTACATAGCATTGATATAATTGTTTTCAAGCCAGACTGGCATGTTGTTTATATATTAAATCTAACAAGAAACAACTTCTACCCAAGCTAGGGAACTAAGTCAATGAAGTACCATATTATAGCAAATAAATTGGCTTAAATCTATTGGAATATATTTTAAAGTAATCAATAGCCTTTTAAAGAGTAGAATAGAATTTATATATACAACTTGATATTTACAATCTATATTACATACATATTGTCTTAGTCTAGAAGTGTAAATTGCTTGATACCATTTTTTACCATAACTAGCTCAACCTTACAGCATTGCTGAGTAACAGTCACTCTTCCTCATCTACTCTAGTTTGCTGTTTCTTTCCCCTTATTCCAGCAGTTTTTAATTTCCAATATTTACTTTCCTCATCCACTTCTCTTTAGCTTTCTAAAACCGGTTCCCCGTATTTCTATTTCTACTTCTACTTCTCTTTTTTTCCCGTAACCATTTTTATAGCTATCAGCTCGCTTTGCATCTTTTCCCTTTACTTCTCCTATACTTAAAGGTATGTATGACTGAAATTTCATGAACATTTCAAAAAATCACCTTTTCCTCTTTATAGTCTATAAAATAGTGTAAGCCTTTCTGAACCCAAGGAATGCTTACATAGCATCCGTAAGTCAATTTTAAGTGTTCTAATCTAGTTTGAAAGTTACGTGAATGCTAGTGTTAGAATTTTTGTAATTTAAGTCCCCCAACGTTAAGTCATAGCGGACGGTGAATGAATTGGGTGAAATGATGTTCAAATAAGTCCAGGGTCCGTTGAGCTTAGAGCTTAGAGCTTGAAGGATAAGGGAAAATCCCGGAAAGAAACCTTATCCAGGTAACTCACCCTGACCTAGATTCGAACTCTGGACCTCTTGAACGTGAGGCAGACACGCTACCATCTACGCTACCGAGGAGGGCAGTGTTAGATGTGAATTCTAAGTCTTTATCCTTGTTTTCTCGCTATTGAAAATGTCAGCATTTCTCATCATTTAAAATACTCCTTACGTCGCAAATTTAGTGTTAGACTAATGAAACTTGCTACATACGTTCACAGAGACACTGTGAATAGAAATTGCACACTTTCTTTACTTCAAAACACAAAAGTTTCAAATTTTGGGTAAAAAAAACCCTATTCATAGCTTTAAATATGTTGTTTTCAAATGCTCAGCTTTGGCAATGAAGCCATTAGCTCTCTTGCTCTCCAATATTTCTGTGCAGTGGGTCCGGCAGGTAGGGCTTCACAGGTTAAAAGATGTTCTTCAGTCATTTCCTCTTCTTTGTTGCACAGAGGACAATTTGGACTTGTATAAATTCCTATTCTGTGTAAATGTTTGGCCAAATAATCATGTTCCGTAAGTAATCTAAAATTTGCTACTGCAGCTTTACGTGGGATTTCTGGAATAATTTCTGGATTTTTAATTAAAATGCTCCATATTTTTTTCTTTGGCTTTGTTAGATATTGATTCGTTTTGTTTGTTTTTATATTTGCTTTTGATTAATCTTTTTATGGATGTAAAGGGTGAGTTTTTACTTTTGTTCTGAATTAAATTTGCACCTTTTTTGGCAAGAAAATCAGCTGATTCATTTCCAGCAATTCGACAATGTGCAGGTATCCACTGTAATTTAATTATTTTCTGTAGTGTTTGAAGTTGTTGGATCATTTTGTGACATTCTTTAATTTGGATTGACCTCATTTTATATGAACTTACTGCACATAATGCTGTGCTGCTTTAGAATCGGAAAGTATGAAAGCATTTTTAAATTTATCTATTCTGTATAGAAGGTGTTGGAGTAAAATATGAATAGCACTTACTTCTGCATCAAAATTTGTTGTGTGGTATCCTGCTGGTTGATAGAATGAGAACAGTGCACACTTAATTCCTGCCCCTGAGTTGTTGTCCAAGTTAGATCCATCTGTGTAGATATGTGACCATTCTTCAGGTGGGTATCTATTGTTCACAGTTTCTAATGCTAGTGCTTTTAGTACAGGTTTGAAAGTTTCAGATTTTGTATTTCTTCTAAATCTAATTGAATATTAATTGGTTCAAAAGTCAGTGGGTTTTCTTTGATTAAAATGTTTTCTTTAGAATTAGGAAGATTCAGATCTGTTTTCAATTCCATAACTTTAAATATTTCTGGAGCCTAAAGTTATTGAGACTCAGAGAAACCTAGGGCAAATTCAAAAAGTGGATGTTTTGGGAACCCGTTGTTAAAATATTAGACCAAACTTTAAGTTTTTTTTTTTTTTGTCGCGGGTGCCTTTTTGGGTGACGTAACCAAAAAGAAAAAAAAAAAAAAGACCACATTTTCCAAACTATCAAAGTGAAATTGACAAAATTTGGGCTGTATCATATTTGCACTGAGTTACATCTGTGGTATAGTTCAGGATATCAAATGTTCAGTCATAAGTATCCGTAAGAAATCGGCTATATAACCCTTGTTCCTTCTTCTACTGGCTTTCCCCCAAGCCATATCGATACCTTTTGGAACCCACAGTGATATTTTAATTCCTTCCCAATGAACATTTGCTAAATTGCTCAATTTAGGCGTTTTGTTTTGCAATCATAATATTATTTCTTCGCCTTAATATTGTTTCATTGTATGACTTTGTTAAGTTTTAACCATTTGAGTATGCTTAGATCTATTGTTGTCTTGAATATGAGACCAGAAAGGATAGTTTCACATAAATATGCTGACGCAAAAGGAAGTAAATATTTCAGTGCTCCTAAAAGTTATAACGGATGTCCGTTCTAAACGGATATCCGAAATTAAGTCTTTGTCCTGAGAAGGAATCAATGTTAAGTGTCAAAGCATCTCTATACAGAAAACATGTTTACCATAGAGGATAGCAAATCCATAGTAATGCTAATTGTAAGTCGATAGTTATATATCTATATGGTAACCTCACAATTAAGACAAATAGAACATACTGTCATGATTCAGAGACAACAAATGTCAATATTAACAAGGAATATTTTAGAATTGCTTAAATTCTCAAGTATTATTTCACATGTATGATTTGATGAAATGTACCTTTTTGTTTTTAATGACATTTTGTCTCTTGATGATTTATCATTTATGCAAAAGTCATTTAGAAAGAACAGCTCGTTTCAAGGTCTATTCTTAGTAAACGCAACATACATCATTTTGTCATGTAAATCCCTTAGAGCTATTTTAGAGCCATTTTAGAAGAAAAAATTGCAAAGATGTTCCATATAAGGGGTAGTTAGGAGTGAGATATTTTTGAGATCCGTGATTCAAATCCCGGCCATGGCATTGAATTTTTCATGTTGACTCTGTCTATCAAAAACCTTAGCCTATATACGGCTAATGTGAAGAAATGATTAATTTCCATAAATTAACTTAAATAATAAGAGTTAAATAATGAAGCGTAGGACTCAAGTACTTACGATAGTAAGTCGCCACAAGCGGTGTATCTCGAATGCGAGAGCCCCTAGTGGTCTACCGGGGAAATATATGAGTCAAATGGAGAACTTAATGTCAGGACGACACGTTGGCCATGGTAGCTCAATGGGTTAGAGCGACTGGACGGAAACTCTCCCCTCTGTTCTTTTGGACAAGTAATTAAGATGTTTTACAACCTATTTTATAAATGGGGAATTAGTTTTTTGTAATTTACGTCCTCCAACGTTATTGGCCGCGCCGTGGCTCAGTGGTTAGACCGCTTGGCCCTCACCAAGGCGGCCCGGGTTCGATCCCAGGCAACCGCAAAGTGAGATTTGTAGTGGACAACACGGCGCTGGGGCGGATTTTCTCCGGGACCTCCGGTTTCCCCCGCCATCTCATTCCACCGGTGCTCCATCTTCATCTCATGTATCATCAGTGTCACCGCCTGCGGTGCCGTATGTAGTAAAAGCGGGCGTTAAACACTACACATTCATTCATTCCAACGTTACGTCATGTCGGACGATGAATGAAATGGCTGAAGTGATCTTCAAATGAGCCCAGGGTCCGTAGAGCTTAGAGTTACCCGACATTCATATTTTAGAATAAGGGAAAACCCCGTAAAAATCTGATCCAGGTAACTCCCCTTGACCGAGATTGGAATTCATGCCACGCCGTGGCTCAGTGGTTAGACCGCTTGGCTCTCACCAAGGCGGCCCGGGTTCGATCCCAGGCGACCGCAAAGTGAGATTTGTAGTGGACAACACGGCGTTGGGGCGGGTTTTCTCCGGGACCTCCGGTTTCCCCCGCCATCTCATTCCACCGGTGCTCCATCTTCATCTCATGTATCATCAGTGTCACCGCCTGCGGTGCCGTATGTAATAAAAGCGGGCGTTAAACACTACACATTTCATTTCCGAGATTGGAATTCGGGACCTCTTGAACGTGAGGGGCATATGTTGTTAACTAACATAAGTAATTTGGTCATTTTTCCCAGAAAAGCCACAAGTAGCATGTTCTCTTTAAATCACTCCCTTTTTTTCGTTTCACTTTGTCTTATATTGTCAAATTGCACAATGAAAGTTTATTTTGATTTCCATAATTATAATCTGAGAAATTGCAACGATGATAAAACTTCATAATCTTCTAGAATACGTTACAGAACTTGTATGTATAATGTGTTTACTCATCAAATTTAAATCCTCAGTTCAGAGCAGATTTGTTTCTTGATCATGTTGATACTTTAAAGATTTAATGTTTGTAAGGCTCCAGTAAAATTAACGTAATTATCCATATATGTTTTGATTCAATGCTGAATGTTATCCCAAACCGCTGAATAGAGAATGTTCGTTGTGATGCTGAATGGAAGTAAGTATAGTTCAGCAGATATCTGGAAGACACGCTTGTGATCGTTATCTCTATATGCGCAGGCTATGAACTTAATCACAGTGTTCGGGTGTTATCGTGTTGCAGTCCAACAGCTAAGTGGGAGGAGGGGGTTGTTTTTTGCTCTGCCGGCCGGGTGATGCGGATGTCGGGCCCTGACCCCCAACACTGATAGTGAGATGAGCCGTCCCTCACGCGACCAATTACAGGGCTGCCAACCTCTTGCACTTGGTAACAACATCGCCAACAGCAACCTCGACTAAATTCAATGATTGATGGAATTGCAACCGCACCGAGTGACAAATGACTGCATGCGCATCCTCCGCTCTTCCCCACAGGAGGCTGATAGCATTAAAGTAACGGCAAAATATATTTATAAAAGGTACCTTTTGCTTTTATTTTCCCTGAACTTAGCTGTGACATGCAGAGAAAGTAAGGTGTTTGATTTAAAAAATTAATAATACATGTTTGAGATAACTTAAACTTACCGAATGGGATGGCTCAGGTGGTTTCGTCTGTGACCCACATTCGGTAGCTCTGGGTTCGACTCCCGTGGCCGACCTACCTGACCCATGGTTTTGGGGCGTTTCCCGGGTCGCCAGGGAATGCTGGATAGGTTAATTACATCCCCCGAATTGTCCTGTCACTGCATTTCATATTCATTATTTCGCATCATCTCATCCGGTGCTCTCTTTCGGAGTACGTCAGGGGGTGTCTCAGCGTTGCACGACAGGATGATATGCTCTTAGTAAAACATCCTCCTCCGTAGGACGGTCTCCGAACACGGTCTGGTGGGGCCGTTTCCGGAACACAGTAGGGTGGGAAGCCCGTTATTCTGATCTGCCGGAGAGTTTCCAACTAGTAAAGTGTCGTGGCTCCTTGGGACAGCCACCCTCTGTCTCCCCTCCCCTCATCCTTCCTCCCAGGGTGCTCCTCTTGGGGGAATAGATAGTATCATGCCATCAAAAGGTTACCCTGGCTTTATGTTTGTTAATAGAAAACTTTCAGATAACGTACTGATTACTCCATGTGAACATAACATCTGTTTGTCACTTGTGATTCCTGCGCATTCCATTGGCTGAAGTGATGCGTTCATTGGTGCTTAGCAAACATCCGAGAAGCTCGTCAGTACCCCTCTCATTCTTCCGAGAATAATCAGTGGTTATCAGAGAGGTTTCTATTAACAAAGGTAAAGCCAGGGTAACGCTTTGAGCAGCACCAGTATTATACGAGGGTGGGGGGACCTCCGAGGGCACTGCCACTCGTAGACGTATTGCAGGCTTCTCACACTAGATGGTGTTAGAAGAGACCTACATCAAACAGCTGTGCAGACGGCGTCAGTGTAGAGCTGAAGGTGCAAGTGTGGTATTGTGTTTCTCTGACTGTTGGTGGATTACCTCTGCGAAGTCGTTATGGCAACTTTAAAAGAACAAAGAGTGTGTGTGAAATTTTGTTTCTTGCTTAAGAAAACTGCAACGAAGACACATCAAATGCTTCAGGAAGCTTTCCAGGAGAACGCTAGGAGCCGCACACAGGTATTCGAGTGGTTTGGGCGCTTTAAACGTGGTGAGACGTGTGTTGAAGACCAAGCTCGTTCTGGACGCCCTTCAACATCACGAAATGAGGAAAACATTGAAAAGGTCCGCCAAAAGATCAACGAGGATCGTCGCCAACCGATCGACTAAATTTCAGCAGCGACAGGAATCAGTTGGAGCTCGTGCCAGCGGATTTTGAGGGAGGATTTGCACATGAGACGTGTTGCTGCTAAATTTGTTCCGTACCTTCTCACACAAGAGCACAAAACCATCCGCATGGATGTGTGTCAGGACTTGAAAACAGAGATTGCACGTGATCCAAACTTCTTGAACAAAGTCATTACAGGGGATGAGAGTTGGTGTTAGGTGTATGACCCAGAAACCAAGCAAGCGTCAAGCCAGTGAAGGTCTCCCAACTCTCCCAGAACAAAAAAAAAAAAGCAAGGCAAGTGAGGTCAAAAGTGAAGACGATGATCATTGTCTTTTTTGATGTTCGTGGAATTGTGCATCGGGAATTCGTACCCCCTGGCCAGACTGATAACCAGTACTTTTACTTGGATGTTTTAAGGCGTCTGCGAGAGGATGTGAGGAGGAAACGCCCGGAGCTTTGGCGATCAGGTGACTGGTTTCTGCATCACGACAACGCTCCAGCACACACAGCCTTAAGAGTGACCCACTATTTGGCATCTCAGAGGTGTTCTTTCGTTCCCCACGCTCCGTATTCGCCGGACCTAGCCCCGTGCGACTTTTTCCTATTTCCACGAATGAAAAAAACGCTAAAAGGGGAGCGTTATGACGATGTGGAGGCGGTAAAAACAGCTTCGCAAAGGGCACTGGACAATATCAAACTTGAGCAGTTCCAAACATGCTTCCAACAGTGGGAAAAGAGACTTGACAAGTGCAGCGCATGTAATGGAGAGTATTTTGAAGGTGACTGAAGTAATTTTGTAAAAAAGGTTCATCAATAAAGTTTTTATGACAACAATCCGGTTTCTTTTCGGTCCTCCCCCCCCCCTCGTACAGTAGACCACGTCTGGGCCTCCGTGCCTAATATCCTCCAGAGCGTAGCCCAGTCTAGTCCAGTTACCTAAACTTCAGGCAAAACATTACAGAAAAGTGTGTATGTGTGTGCGTGCGTGTGCGTGCGAGTTATAGAGAGGGAGGGAGAAAACTGAAAAATGGGATAACATTTATTAAGCCTCAGCAACTTCCATAGATACAACACAAAACTTTTCAAAAATATCTCTCTATTCCAAAGAATCCTTTACATGAGGGTAACATCATTTGTTACGAGGGCGCCGGGGTAGCGCGGTGGTTTCGTTCGCGGCTCCCGTTCTAAGGGTCCCGAGTTCGATTCCCGGCTCTGGGGTTGGCGATTTTAAGTCGGCCCTATCCACGCCTTCACCTCTGTCTAGCACACGTGAAGTATCCCCTATGCCCAACGTGGTTCGGAGTCCACGGTAAAAATTGTAGGTCCTCTCACCTCACCGCCATCTTCACTATCACCCTATCATCGGAGGTAATGGACACCGCCCTCTGGGTGCCTCCACCTGAGAAATGGGTCCGGTCATCACTTGGTGGGGTGAGGTTACCCCGAAGGCCAAGGTTGCCATGTGGGGAGTGTTAGTAACTAACTAACTAACTAACTCATTTGTTACGTATTCTTACTACTAATTCAAATGTTTGAAGCAATAAGGCACCATTTATCTTGCAGTTGTTTATGTGGTTATCTACAGAATTTCAAAACGAAGAGTTCTTGCTCTTTAAGATTTGACTATATATTATGATATAACTATAATGATTTGAAATTGGGAGAACTTAATGCTGAGCCACTGTAAAAGCCATTTAAAGGATCATAGCAAATGATCGACAGTAAAGCTGAAAATTCAAATGTTGAGTTGCAAATTGTCACTTCCAACTGATATTAGTTTAGCCTATATAAAGCAATCATTACGTTATTCTTTGCCCATGTTGGATTTTCGGAAATAACATTGAATGGAATGGGTGAAATGACGCTCAAATGAGCCCAGGCTACATAGAGCTGAGAGTTACCCGACATTCGTCTTTCAGGATAAGGGAAAACTCTGGAAAAAAACTTACACAGGTAACTCACCCTGACCGGGATTCGAACTCGGGATATAAATATATGGTTGTTTTAAGCATGCCCCAGTATTTACTGTTGATTTTGAAAGAGGTTTTTCTATCTGAAAGTCCGTAATAGTTTACAATAAAGTGTTTTTAATGGAAATTAATTGTTCTTTCACACCAGCCGTGTGTAGGACGCACTATGAAAGGGTAGAGCCAGACTGAAAAATTCAATGCCATAGCCGGGATTTGAACCAGAAATGAAATGTGAAATGTGTAGTGTTTAACACCCGCTTTTACTACATACGGCACCGCAGGCGATGACACTGATGATACATGAGATGAAGATGAAGCACCGGTGGAATGAGATGGCGGGGGAAACCGGAGATCCCGGAGAAAACCCGCCGCAGCGCCATGTTGTCCACCACAAATCTCACTTTGCGGTCGCCTGGGATCGAACCCGGGCCGCCTTGGTGAGAGCCAAGTGGTCTAACCACTGAGCCACGGCGTGGCCAAAAATCTATCCTGGTAACTCACCCTGAGTGAGTTTCGAACTCGGGACCTCTTGAACGTGAGGCAGACACGCTACCAACTTTGAACTAGAAGATCCGTGGTTCAAATCCCGGCTATGGCGTTTGAATTGTTCAGTCGGACTCTTTCATAGTGCGTCCTACACACGGCTAGTGTGAAAGAATAATTAATTTCCATTAATTGCACCTAATAGTGGTCCGAACTATAAAGCCCGGTCCTTAAAGTACTTACAGCATAGTAAGTCGCCATTAAGGAGTCGTCTCATGTGTTTATGAGAACTCCTAGTGGTTTACCGGAAAAAACACGAGTTAGTTGGAGAATTTAATGTCATGTCGGCATGTTGGCCATAGTAGCTCAAATGGTTAGAGCGGCTGGACGGAAACCAGAAGATCCGTGGTTCAAATCCCGGCTATGGCATTGAATGTTTCAGTCTGGCTCTACCCTTTCAAAGTATTTTTAGTTTGAAAACTTACAAAAGTAATTTGTAACATATTGTAAATCAGTATTCAGTGATAAAGTACAACTGAAATATACAAAGAGATAAACAAACGAAGGTAATTTTTATGTCATTTTTGCTTTTTAGATAAATTTTAAGGTCATAAAGTCACTTTTAATATTCCTTAGGTCATTAAAATCTAAACATAAGAAATGACAGCACAGGAAATATAAATACAGCAATTAAGATGACTAATAAATTCCACTATGGATTTAATAAATTTAAAAAGTTGCAAATTATATATCGGGAAGCTGCACTCTTAAGTAAATAAAATATTCAACGATTAATTATTTTTGAAAGAAAAAGCCAAGAAATATTTATGGACTTGTAAATAGATAAGGTATTTCGCATGTTACATATAACACTTAGTTATATAATTTTATAAGGAAAGAGATATAATTTAAGATGTTAAAGTCGACAGATTGGAATGCCTAAGGCATGTGTACACGATGAAGGATAATAACCCATGTTAAAAGGTCAGTCTTAGCGACCCACTTTGTGCAGCATGAAAAATAGGAAGACCGATAACAAGATGGGCTCGATGATGTAGGAAAAGATTTCAAGATATTTGGAATAAGCTCCGCTGGAAAAGTGAAGCATAAGAAGGCAGTTGAAACAAGTAAGGACAAGAAGTATTTTGTAGAAGTGGCGTATGACGTAATGTTGCGCAGTAGTTTATGGTCGAGTCCACTTGTTTATTTGGAAGAGAGAAGGGTGTCAGGTTAGTCATGTATCATCTAACCCCCTAGCTTTATCAGCAATCTGCTGGTGAAAGCAGAGATCTTATCACCATCATTCATTCGCATGACGTCACTCGCGCACATCCGAGCAAGGTCATGCACCACATCTGAACAATGCATCTGTAATAACCTGTCTGTTTTTAATTTATTATGAGAATGACTTAATGTGACAATGCCCTTGTTCTCTGCAACTCCTCTTTGCATAAGTGTATTGAAATCAGAAAGTGTTTATTTTCCCCATTACTGACAACCACGTCACAACCAAATATTCCCTGCAAAGAACATGCTATTTGTCATATCCCTTCTGATGTAAAACAATATACAAACAGGAAGTGCTATAAATATTCAAGTTGTCCAATTCTCAATTATCTGCATAAAATATGCTTTCCCTTCTCCAATCCAGAGCATTAGTGCTTTAATATGTTATCTACCATAGAGAGGTGATAAGAACTTTCCCGCGATATGGTAACTAGGGTTTAATTGCCTCAGGAGAATTGGTATCGTACCTCAGGACCTGTTTACAAAGTTTGCGTGTCATTTGACAAATGCCAAGAACATGTCTGGCTATGGGAAGTTGCCTGCCAATAAAAAACAGTGAGCTGTCACAAAAAAAAAAAAAAAAAAAAAGGTCACGTGAAAATCAACTAGGTTTCTTGAAGTTCTGTTTTTATTATTAATATACATAATTATTTAACATTATACCGCTTGAGGGAACCCAATGCAATTTATTGTCATAGTTAACAGCGCCTGTAGCTTCATCTTTCAGTGCGAAGGTTGCCCATCTTTGTAGCGCAGGTCTGTCTCACTTTTTTTAATCATATCGGACGATGAATGAAATTGGTGAAATGATGCTCAAATGAGTCCGGGGTCCATGGAGCTTAGAGTTACCTGACATTCGTCTATCTGGGTAAGGGAAAACCCGGAAAGAGCCTTATCCAAATAAATCGCCGTGACCGAGATTCGAACTCGGTACCTCGGTACCATTTCACCCATTTCATTCACCAATAACTTTGGAGGGGAGGACGTAGAAAAAAAAACCCTGGAGGTTCCCACTCCTTTCCCCTTCTCCACAGAAAATAGCTATAACAAGTGTACTGAATACTGAAATATAAAATTTGTACAAGTTTCAACCAGTTTAGCTGAAACTTGCATCGCCAATTTGTTCAGCATAATTAAGCATGAGGCAATACTTCACGACTATGTGTAACTGACTTTGGAAAATAATAATGTTTGAAAAGTGAAAATAGACTGTTATATCCCATGCATTGAAAATTTGAATATGTATAATTAAATTTTGTATATTAATACTTCGAATATAGTTCATTTCAGTCTAAGATTAAATTTTGTGTAACACGAAAATGCTTCTTGAAAAAAGTACGTAGGCATTATTTTTTTTTAAAGTTCAAGCTGGTATTACATTTTAATACCTTATATGAAGCTATAATTTGTATTTCAAAAAGTTTCTTTAGATATATTTATCAACCTTTACAGATATGAGGAAAATTGAACAAAAACTGTACTACTGAGAGCATTTTAAACTGGTGAAAACGTAAGGAAAATAAATAAAACGGTATATGTAACTAGAAAATAACGTTTTTAAATTTTGTGCCTTATTTATGTGCTTCTAAACTTTCTTTTGCGCATATAAATGACTTGAAGGGGAAATTCCCTCTAAAATGATTGTAAAATATTTAGTTAAAAATTTAAAAGAAAGTGTTTTTTTTTCCAAAGTTTTGTTAAAATTTAGCAGCGACTATATACCTTTAAATCAAAGATTATGTTTAAATTCGCCCGCCTCGGTAGCGTAGATCGTAGCGTGTCTGTCTCACGTTCAAGAGGACTATGATATGAGGACCATTTTATAATTTATACTGATAGCTCCAAGAACTCAAATGGTTTTGGTTGTACTTACGTGTGTGGAACCGAACCGTATACATTCGGATTCCACACTAGCACTTCCGTTTTTACTTCAGAGCTTTATGCAATATACCGGGCCATTTCACACGTACGTCGACGTAAGTTGGGGGACTGCTTAATCCTGAGTGATTCCCTAAGTGCACTTCAAAGCCTACGGCAGCTGTACAACTACCACCCTATTGTGAAGCGGATACAGGATGCCCTCCACGTTTTACACGCTTCTGGTGTTAACGTGGTGTGTTCATGGATCCCTGGTCACGTAGGCTTGCGGGGGAATGAAATGGCGGATTCAGCAGCCAAGACGGCTACCATGAAGCCCAGGGTTCGAGTACCATCTGTGACATCGGAAGATTTTAGGGCCGTATTGCGGAGAGCTGTGCAAACCTGCTGGCAGGAAGAGTGGTCCGCTCTCCGCAATAATAAACTTAAATCTGTGAAAGAAATTCCGATTCCCTGGGTTACCTCCTGTCGTTCATCTCGTCACGAGGTGAGTTTGGCTCGGTTGAGTATTCGGAACTGCTTTTTTACTCATAGTCTATCTAAAAACGGAGCCTGCTCCACTGTGTCCGTTTTGAAACGAAGCTTTATCTGACCAACACTTGCTGCTCGAGTGTTTTTACCTAGCACACCTTAGGACGTCTCTGCAGTTGCCGGCCAGCTTTGCAGAAATGCTAGCGGATGATAATAAAGTAGTGGAGAGGGTTTTTAGATTCTTTTCTAGGTTAGACCCTAGGATTTAGTGAACGGAATTTTTGGTAGGTTGGATTTATATTTCTTTTTATTTATTTTACTTTTGTTTGTTTTTGTTATGTATGTGTATTTTTTATAAGTTTGTTTACACTTGTGTAGATTTTTAGAACGATTTATATCTGGCTTTTGCCATGACTAGTTTTTTAAAGGGCGCTGATGACCGCTGAAGTTGAGCGCCCTTATACACATCATCATGTCACGTTCAAGAGGTCCCGAGTTCGAATCTCGGTCAGGGTGAGTTGCCTGGATAAGGTTTCTCCGGAGTTTTCCCTTATCCTTAAAGACGAATGTCGGGTAAGTCTAAGCTCAATGGACTCTGGACTCATTTGAGCATCATTTCACCCATTTAATTCATTGCCCGATATGACCTAACGTTGAAGGACGTGAATTACACAACGAAAAAAATTAAATTCTACAAATGTTAGGAGAAATTTCTGCAATCCTTCAGAGCTTAAATAATCTTCTGTATGATATAAATAAATTTGTAAATGTTGTATTATTATCTGACTCTAAAGCAGCTTTAATATCCATAACATCTGATATAACACCTAAAAACCTAAATATTGAAGAACGTTGAAAAATCGTAAAACAATTAATTTAAATAAAATATTATTACTTCAATGGATACCAACACATTGCGGAATACATTTTAATGAAACAGCTGACTTTCTAGCCAAAAATCAGTAAAATTATGTCAAACTCATTTGAGCCACCCTATCAAAAGAATAATTATGTCAACATATAATAAAAAATAAAAGAAGATAATATGTTACAAACAAAAGGGAAAATTTATTTAACAGCACGACTAGAATCAATACACTACCAAGAAAATCCTCTGTAGCAACTTTTAGACATCTATCAGGCCATGACTGTCTCAATAAACATTTATTCAGGATTGCTATAGCGAGATCTTCTGTGTCCTTTCAGCACACGTAAAGAACATATGGATGGTAACCATCTACTCCGCTGCCCAAACTTTGGTCAACTTACCAAAAGACGTCAAAATACTGGCATGCAGGAGAGCGAATGGCTTCGTTGCCAACATTGGATACCAACCAACCAATTACCCTTAAATATAAGGTCAAAACTGTGTAAATAAAACTTTAGAAACGTTAGTTAGCCTTATAAACTGGTTTCTTAACATTTTTCAGAAATCTCAGTAATACGTAATGAGATATTTCCATTCTTTTGGCTTTGCATCTCATTAAATCTTACTCCCCCACCTAACGGAGAATGTAATTAAGATACCTAAGTCAATGCAGGGGCGGCAAAGCTGGTTTGAGTGTACTGTTGCCGCTTCCCCTTAAAACGGTAGTCCTATGGATTTCACTTCGTGTAGACGTGCTAAAAGGTAATGTCAAACAAGTTGCCTAGTCCAAGGATTTGGGCAACGAACGTCACGCTGTGGATCTGCTACAGGTATGTTATATCCAAGCTGGATTCAATGCAGGGAATATCCAATTATAATGTAACTGTTTGGAGGACACAATCGAACTCTAACATTCTATTTCTGTTATTCACGAATTCAATTGTGTCTAACAAATAACCTATGGCATGAGCATATGTATGTACATAGGTATTTGAATGTGAATCATTAATTCCCTTAATTATACCTATCAGTATTTGTTATTTTAATACCTAGTTTGCATCTTTATAAATTCTGTGTGTAGGTATATCGCTTTAGGCGAAGGAAAAAGAATGTTTTAAGAAATTCGTTCATGTTTTACTTACAAGGGAACTATCACTGTATTCACACCGCTACGTAGCTAAAATTTTTATGGTATAATGCCTGCTGTATATAAACCATGTATAGCAAAAATCTGCTGTAGAGTACAATCACAACACCCAAAACTGAAGCCTGGAAAGTGCCGCATGGACAACTTGTAAGGAGCTGCTGCACATACCTCGTCAGCTCTGTGTTTTGGTGTGGGGGACGGTGCTCATTGCATACGCCATATGTAGACCGTAGGGGTAAACAATTCCTCCCCTACAATGCTGTACTATTATGCCTATATGTTTCTACGTATTTTGGGCTCACTTTTGGGTACTTCCAGCTATTACCCGCACCTAATTTTTGGTACACAGGCCCCACATAGAGCAGAGATGATGCCATCAAACTGTCAAACACGTACAGATGTAAGCATAGTGATAGTTTCCGTGTGAGTTCTTTATATTTGCCCACAGTAACAGGTACATCATCACTATACGTTAATGTAAAGGACGACACTTTATATACAAATAGACTAATTACAAGATGGAGCACTTGTTTTAGATATATCATACAAATAAAAAATTAAAAAGATAAATCCGCAGTTGATAACCGTCGTGATGTCTTATTTCCTACCTAATTTGGTGAAATACGAGTTATTTAACATAATTTCAAATACAAGTTTAAATTAAACTAATAAGTAAACACTCCCTGTCGAACACATCAGGGCTAAGAACTATCATCCGAACACCGCGCCCACATCTCTGCTTATAACGGGCGTCAGAAGTTGGGTGCAGTAGTGTAGGGTGGGACGTAGTTAGCTCCCAGCCGGTGAACGCAATCAGAAGACGGAGTTGTGTTAGCAGAGAACCAGGAACTGAGGTAGGAACGGCCAGTACGTGGTATAAAAATAAAGAACAAGATTATATGAAATGAAGGTATCTACATTGATGAAGGTGATGATGGAGTATTTGGAGGAATAAACGACGTGAAAAACAGCCCTAGCTCTACTTCATCCATAAGGTCGCCTGGGATTGAAGTCCTGAGAGTGGTGCCACCAATACGTTTACTTCATCTTATAGTATAACATTAGTGTTGCTTTAAAAGAGGTGATTCCTTTATTTAAGTTTACCTTTAGCCTTCTCTATCATATTGCCAGCAATTTTGGTACTGGCTTATATCTACAAATCTTGATGCATTTTTCTATATACATTTTGATATTTTACTTATCACGTACATGTATTTCAACTCACAATTATTTCCTTGGACGATATTATGTACTGCTTCACGATATAGTTATATTATTTAGAATCAAATAGACAAGTGCACACCCAAATCTTTTTCCAAATATACTACTTTTAGGTTCAAGGGCCGTCAAAACATAGATTTACGGTGAAATCTCTGTTGGATGGAGTATAAAATTTCCTCTGCTGGAAAAAGTAGAGATGTTGCGCTATTAATTAGGCAGTTTTGGTCAGAAATGACTTCAAAAACATGTCTACAACATAGAAAAAGCATTCAAATGATCTCTCAATAAAAAGTCCCTGCTCTCCTCCCTCCAAAAAAAGTTGCAAACCTTCAAGGAATACCAGCATGGTATATTTTACTCGGGGAAGTGTGCATGTGGAATATATGATAATTAAAAAACGAAAAAATGAAGAACATTTTGCGCAAATCCTGTGTTTCTGTAAGCTCTATTTTTTTCGATTAAGTATTCATTTATCTTTCATTGTTTCCGGGTTAAAATGAATTTCGTATTGAAGAATAATTCGCGTACTCTACAGAAATTCGTGAAAATATTACCTATATTTAAAGTTCATTATGTAAATAAATGTGAAATTATTTGAAACTTAAGGAAAGTTTTATCCATGAAAGTAATAGATAATTATTGTTCCAATTTTCAGTTGAAAGAAAATGAAATGGACAAATTTTGAAACATGAAGGACTGAAACTTACGTCAAACAAATGCGAAATGTATGCATAAAATATTAGCCACATAGTGTTGTTGCTTGAAAAAAAAAGTTATACGTAATCTTTGATAAGATATGTTAATTACTTCATATACCTATGCTGATTACAGTGGACAATAGAAATAAGTAGCCTCTCTCCCAGTTTTTGTCGTAAGTCAAAAGTTGTAGCTTAAATTACCCCTACACAATTTCATTTACTTACTTGGATAAAGTACCAAGGACCTTTAGGTTCATAAAGCAGGGACATTAATGAACTGTGTCTGCATTAGCATTTTATAATATGCATTATAAATTAGCATTTATGTATGTTTTAGCGTTTCTAGGTTACTGTGCCATTTGTATGATGTCATGCTTTTCTCTTTATTTTCACTTGACCTGGTTAAGTAGATATGTTAAAAAAAATATTATCTAAAAAATAATCAATTTTACCTAGATATTTAAACTAGACCTCCTTGATTATAATCGATCTGTTAAAACGATACGGTTTTAAACATATGGGAGGCGAGAAAGAGCGAGACAGAGATACTGTAACATAAGGAGGCTATTGATTGGTGGAAGAAAAATCGTGGATGTTCATAGAGGTGGTTTCCGGCGGGAACCAGTAGCCTAAAAGCGTTCCATACACTAAGTATCTTTCATATGCTCATAACAGGTTCGTCTAATTCAAGACAATTTATTATTAATAAGTAATATTTAGAAGTATTTAATATTATTTTGTTTACATTGCCCTATGTGATGCATACTCTCTTCTTAAGTTTATTTATTTACCAGAAATCACTGTAAAATACTGTGATTTGTTTAAAATTCATATAAATCCCAGTGCATACATGTATAAATAGTATTTTCTTTATTATTTAATTTCCTTGGAGGTTATTTGATATTATGTTGGCTAATGTTGCTGAAAGAGTTGCTGCAAAATCGAAAATTTAAAGCAAATGATCTATTTTTCTCATTTTCAGCTAGACTGCAATTTGAAAAATATTTGATATATACAAAAACGTAAAATATGCCAAGCTGAATAGTTTTGAAGGGCATATGCTAACGAGAGTGGATATGTAGAAGTGCTAAGCATCCATTTTCTATTCAGGAGAAATTGCATTATTTATATCTTAAATTTGTCAATTAGCGTCAGAGAAAGTGGGTCAGGAGCTTGGTAAATTTTAGATAGATCGTTTAAACATTTCTTAATAAGTTATACTATTGAACAACGATCTCTAGTTAACTTATTTTTCCTTTAAGCCCCTGAGAAGAATGAAGTGGGAATCCCCTATTGAAGTCACTTGTTTTGTTGCAGTAATTCCTGGCATGGAGTACAACCACCATGGCTGCGATCAGGAGAGCTTACATCTTCTGTCGCCAGATGGTGACACAATGTCCGATGGAGATCCTTCACCACCGCGGCAAGCCCAACAGGACGACGAATCGCAGTTCGACAATGGCGACGCTTCCTCGGCTGGCCCGCCCCTCTCTGAGTCGCCCGGACAAGACAGTGGCTCGGAATCGGCTCGTCGCGCATGCGCAGAAGATCCAGCCCCGCCTTCAGACTCGCCCCCGATCGAGGACACCAGAAGAACCCCGCGCTACGACCTGGACACCTACCCTGACAGCGGCGATATGGCCTCTTATGAACTAGGTGCGCGACACCACTCCGAGAACCTGAGGCACCAACCCTTTTCCCTTGGAGTCCTGTTTCCACACTTCAGCACCAAACTGAGCGAACCAACCACGTTCAACCATCACCGTGTCGACGAGGACGACAGTCCCAGGAAAGCACGTTTCCATCAGGAGAACGGTATCGAGGAGGACGGAAGACACCATCAGTACCTGTCGATATCACCCAGGAGTCAACAGCAACAACATTATCTTCACGATACCGGGGCGAGCTCTTCTCCAGAGATACCTCGGGGAGGGGAATCTCCTGCAGTGCAAGGAGGGGGGACTGCGCCGGGAACTTTCACGCATCTCACAACGTTGCAACCTTCCGCGACGTCAACGCCGTCACCTCTGTTGCAGCACCTGGGTCAGGACCGCGGCGACATGTACGGCACCACGTCAACGGAACATCATGGTCATCATCTTTCTGGTCTCCACTACGCCCACGACACCGTGGTCAGTTCCACTTCGAGCCTCGTGCACTCGGCTGCCAGTCTCGCCAGGTAAGTCCTCAAAGTATAAGTCAACATTAGGTGTTCTAACACCTGCTGTATCGTGATATAATCGCAAATGCATGTTCTGGGCTACTGGATTTAAAAAAGAATGGTAAGAAAAAATACACTCAAAGTTAGAACGTCAGTAAAATAATTTGATATCAAGGTATTCCAAGATTACGACACGAAGAATTTGAAAAAATAAATACACAAATCCCCTCAACAAAATCTACACTTTAAATGGAAAAGTGTTTCTTTGCTTTTCTCAAATATGACTGTAACCAAATTTGATTATAGTGCATATGCTTCAGTTATTTTCATGACAAGCAAAATGCACACTTTGAATTTTCTGCAAATAGCCTGTGATTCAAGAAGTTAACGCTAGTGGAATGTAATTTACAGGGAAAAATCACAGTTCTTTTAAAGCTGTTTAATGATTAAATCCAATTCTAATGTTACGCGAATTTCACTGTACATTCTGTACCTATGATTACAATTGCTAATAATCAGATAGTATTATTATGCTGTGTCGATGTTGGCAGTACGTGTCGATGTTGGCAGTACGTTTGATCAATCACGCTTTCCAAGTGCGATGTGCGTTTGTTATAGGGTTTCCCCTTCTAGGCAAAGCCAGCATAAATTGTACTATTCACTGTGCAAATATTGACATAGTGTTAGTTTTGTGTTTTTGTTAAAAAAATATTGGACACATACTTAGGTTAGCTTTCTTGTCAAAATGCGTCAAATTTCATCGAAGACATGAAGCATAGACGCGGCTTGCAGGAATGTCATAGTGCATTCATTGTTTAGGGCACTGAGATGTCGAAATTTGATTTTTCCTTCAAGGATTAGATATATGCAGCTTTAAAATAATAGACGCCATTAGACTTGTTGGCCAACTTGGCTCTTTGAATTACCAGTTTAAACATGCAATGCAAAACGGCGTCGACTGTTTTTTTTTTTTTCTTTTCCTTTTTTCTCTTTTTCACTCGTCACATTGCCTGCCTCGGTAGCGTAGATGATAGCGTGTGTGCCTCACGTTAAAGAGGTCCCGAGTTTGAATCTCGGTCAGGATGTGTCACCTGGATAAGGTTTTTCCGGGGTTTTCCCTTACTCTGACAGACGAATTTCGGGTAACGCTAAGGTCTATGGACCCTGGGCTCATTTAAGCATCATTTCACCAATCCATTCATCGTCCGATATGACTTACAGTTACAAGGCGTAAATTACAACAAAAAAATCTCATTTCTTGTAACTTTTCTTTTATACTTCAAATGCACTTTTCTCAAAATGCATTAAATACATGTATGCCCACCAAATGTTTACTGGATATTTCTGCCAACTTTGCCTTTATGATAAACTACGTTTTGCACAGATTTTTGAAATGTGTTTTATTCTTGATAAATTAAAATATTTATAAATATTTTGTTAGTTTATCAAATTATGATTTATGTATTTTGATGTGATTTAGGGCAAAATGGTGATCATAGGAGAAAATGTATGCCTCTGGAATATCAATTGGAAGTTAAGAAGCAAGTTATCACATCTCTTTTGCACAACTTTAATTCAGCATTAAATATTATTTTCTAATAATTTGCAGAAACTTATGCAATATAATAAACCCAAATTTGGTTATTTCATTCACAGTTATGAAATCAGAATTTAAAGTACTGCCGTATGTAAACTTCTAATGACTTTCAATTGTGCTTAAACGTTCGATAACTGTTCCCAATTTTGAAATGCTAGAACATACTTTTCTATTTTAGGGTTGGCAAACCTGCCGTCGCTGCATTTTCCATTTGTCTAAGAACCACAAAGCAGGAAACAATTGTTCATTTTAAATTAAATATACATTATACATGGTAAGCTGCCATTAATGTATCTTGTGTGTATATTAAAGCTCCTAATGGTTTATCGAAAAAAATACGAGTCATTTGGAGAATTTAACGTCGTGCTGGCACGATGTCATGGTAGCTCAGTAGTTAAAGTAATCGAACGGAGACTGGGAGATACGTGGTTCAAATCCCGGCCATGGCATTGCATTTTGAGTCTGATTGTATCTTTCCAACTTAAGGATTATTTCAAAAAGTATTATCGGTTAGTGATGATATAGTACAAAATTAATTTTTTTACAATAGAAAATACCCTAACACAGCTTTTTTTAAACGAAATTACGGCATTATATATTTCTTTTTAAATAATATAAAATTTCATAGTTAAAATTAATCTCTTAAAATTAATAAAATGGTACCTTAATGTATTTCTTTGAACAATTTACTTTTGTATCTTATTGCATTAATTGGTATTATATTGTTCTGTTGTGCTTAAAATTATAAGCCCAATTACCTAATTTATTTTTGGCTTTTATACCTGTTTCAAGGTCTTTGAAGGTTGGGTATAAACTGCATGGTGCAGAACGTTATGAAAACAAATAATATGGTATGAAAAGCAAGTACCTACCATCCTGAAAATTGTGAAGTCATTAAGCTTGAAAATGAAAAAAAAAAAAAAAAAAAAAAAAAAAAAAAAAAAAAAAGAGTTCAATTTAATTTTAAGTTCTGATATTAATTTATGTAAGAAAGGATAGAGTCAGACTGAAAAATTCAATGCCATAGCCGGGATTGAGTTTTTCAGTCTGGCTCTATCCTTTCATAGTGCGTCCTACATATGGCTAGTGTGAAAGAACAATTAATTTCCATTAATGTATATAGCTTAGAAGTGTTGCATTCTAATGCTGTGTCTTCTATTCTTAAACCACGTGTCTTAGGATATTGAGGGAATGTTGAGTTTGTTAATTTTCAATTAATACGTATTTAAATTGCATATTTACAATAAATATCCCAGCCCACGGTATATAGGACAAACCGGAAGGACCATCGCTACCAGAATAAACGAACATCAACGGAGCATTCGTTTAATGCAACCTGAGCAGTCTGGGCTGGCAGAGCATTGTTTTGATAACGACCATAGAGCCAATTTTTGGGAGACGACCATCTTGGCAAAATGCAACAGTTACTGGGAGCGGAGAATTAAGGAGGCTTTGGCCATTCCCTTTGAAAGTAGCACGCTTAATCGTGATGCTGGATTTCAGTTCAGCTCCTCTAGAAACCGGCCTTAAAAATGGAAATCCGTCGATTTAAGGAGCAAATATCAATACAGCTTGATAATTAAGTTAAGTAGTTACGTTTCTTTGACCCAATTAATTTTTTATACTCACGCCATCTGATCTGGCATTTAATTTACTGAAAACAATCTTTTGTTCAGTAATGCGAATTTTGATAGTGTTTTGTCTTTGTTTATATTTGTGTTATATCCAGTATTTCATTTGTGGTTATAACATTTAATAAATATCCTGATGATGGAAGTTCCCAAACTCACAGAACTGTGTGTTATGACTTTTTCTCAGTGCTTTATATTCAGTCGTTCTTCTGAAGGCAAATATTTATGTTTTCTCGACTTGTTCGATTCAGTTATGTGTTCTTTTCACATCTCAAATATAAACAAATAAATAATAACATAAGTATATTTTTTAAAGTAACATCCATGAAATTGGAAAGATGGCTCGACCGCAGAACCAATCATAAAGCTCTTTTGTTTTCCGTAGCAGACTGTTCTGCAGTAGAGCCTACTTGTCAGGGGCAATAGCAGAACTAATGCATAAATCCAGCGTGGTATATGAACGAAACATTTTAAATATTCAATGCGTGTTCGGAGTAACAGCACAAGGAGAATAGCATTACACAGTACTAAAATCATTTTTAACGTATAATGGCACAAGAAACACACAAAATGACATGACACAGTTTTCTAGGAAAGAAATCAAAATCACTGTTCAAGTTCTTCTTGGGAAGCAAGCCAGGTGTGAAGACGATTAGACATCGACGTTTCGGGAGCGTACATCTCTGAACCTATTCGTCGCCAAGAAAGCTTCAGGCCTTATTTTAAAATCAGTTTTAGCATTTAAATTATTCTCTATGCACTGTTCTGAAAATTGTATTTGCAGAAATTGTTCCATAGCCTACATATTTGGTTATAGTTAAAATGTGACTGAAGGAATAGTTAAATCTTGTATACAAATCTAGTTTTTATATACTCGTTTTAAATTTCGTTGTTTTTATGTGACAGATATGAAAAAAAGAATGTTGTGGCTTACTCTAAATATATGACAAAAATTTAACAAAGATCCTTTTTTTTTTTTCATTTATACCCCACCTTTAACTGCAATGGTAATATTGGCGGCCATTCTCCTTTAGAACATATCGAAGGTATTAACTCGTATTCATTGGGTGTTAATCATTAGATCACGCACACATTCACACTCTCATTCATACTTACAGACTCTGGAGAAGATGAGGAATTATCTTGGAGAAAAATCCCCACCCCCACTGCCGGGAATCAAACCCGGGACCCCGAGCACGGCAGGCAGATGCTCTGTTGGCCAGCCATTTTTTTTAAGTTTTTCTAAATTCAAACGGTTTCTCACTTATGCATACATTCAATGAGAATTAAACAGAATTGCACAGGCTATTTGTAGAAAATTGAAATTACACATTTGATTTTTATAACTCTCATTGCACTGTGCACGACACTGAAGAGTTTAAAGCTTTTCCAGATCACTTAAAAGTTTTAAGGAAACTGTCACTTTTCCATTAATTTAATGTATTCATGTGCTATACAGTGCTTTGTCGAGCATTAGATATAATTAAGCGATTATATCTCACCTCGGTTCTGTAATAAATAAAACGAAAGAAGCTATAAAGAATCGCTAGATAGTAAACTATCTTAACAGATCAATAGCTAAAATTCTATTTTGGTTCATGTACAAAAAAAAAAAAAAAAAAAAAAAAAAAAAAAAAAAAAAAAAGAGTTAGGGTTAGCGTATTCCTAAACGTTCTTTGAACTTGTAACTTTGAATGAGGGTTGAACGGAGAGCAACAAAAGTTAACTCTACATAAAACATGGTTAAAATGGTTTTGTTACTAGGAAATAAAACAACGCAAAGGGGACACGTGAACAACGAATGAATGTATGCTATTAACCAATGCAAACCCTGCCGTCGTGAGTGACGTGTAAACAAACAATTGAACGATGCAACATGATCGATTACCGCAGCAGTGCGTATGCATGCTCATTGATTACTCAGCATGGTTTATATTAAGTCAGCTTTGATATTATATCCAAAATACGTCATGGGTGTAGTGTTCTTTAAGTGTCAAGTTCTTTGCAGCTAGCTCTCTCTTTTGTTTACATGACCCTTTGCCTCTAGCCGCTAAATAAGAAGAGAGGGTTTCATATTCTTATTTCAGCCGTTTAAATGTCTTTTCTCTTTTTAATTGTATGTGTAATTAATACGGGGGGCCCGGGTTTAATTTCCATCAGGAGCGTGGGAACCTTTCTAGTGATGAGCAGAATCGAATCCTTATAAGAATCGAATGCACTGTATTAGAATACTTTGAAGAATCGAAATTTCCATTGGAATACAAGTTCTCGGATGCTACAAACGCTTGTATTCTAGTGCCAGCTCTCGGATGACGTCACATGCTGCGAATAGAGAATACTTGCTTGTATTCGAAGACAAGTTCTCGGATACTACAAACGAGAACATTTGTTTATGCAAGTACTCGGGATCGTTAGTGCGGATGTCTCTGACGTTCCGCCGCGTAAAGGCTCGCGGGTTGGAGTCCCGCCTTGGGCATGGTGTTTATGTGTAACAATACAGAAAAACAACATAAAAATAAAAACGATCTTCGTGTAAACAACAAATTCAAGTATTCGAGAACAGTACTCAGGACAAACGCAAACTTTGCATGTGTATTCGAATACACATTCAGGTTTCGAGAACGTTGAAGAACTGAATACATCGATTTTTTGTATTCGAATTCATCCATCACTAAAATTTTTTTTATCAAACAGTAAGTAATTTTCTATCCGCTATAGGGTGTCTAACTATAAATGGGAGTGTGAATTTAATATAATTTACCAACTCTTCGTACTTTGTATTTAATTAACGAAAATTTCAAAAAATATTTACATTAATGTATAGCCTGAGATGTTCAAGACGTATAAATGAAGCACGTCAACAGAACGAGTAGTTAGTAAAACGAATAAATGCTAAACTGATTAGGCACCTTTCAAGGGCAAGATTTTCAGAAATAATGTAGGTAGGTATAAGAAGATTAAAGCGATTTGTCAGTTATAGGTACATCCTTAGGTTATACATATGAGAATTCCCCTAAAATTCACCAGCAAACAAAAGCGAAATAAGGGTAATTGCACGAATTATACTGGGCAACAAAAATAATTTTTGAATGTTTCGAGCACTTCATGAGGCAATTCCTACTAATTTTGGGTTGAGAAAAACAAATATGTCAATGAAAAATTTTTATTAGCTCTAGTTTCTATGATATACACAAGGTGGAAGTATTACATACTAACTGATTGAGAGAAAAGGATACATTTACCTGCTAACAACAATGAAAGTGCATTTTATTTTTAAACTGGTAATTACATGCTAAGAGTTCTAAATTGCTGGAAAAATACTCCGCAGATAGTCATGTCTGAAGAGAATCATATGGTGGCCTATTGACTTCGTCGTCTTTTAGCTTGCCTCTTGTGATGGAGTTCCGCAGAATCCCTATACAAAGACCAACAGTAATCCGAAAGCATTATTTCATTCCAAAGGCCCTGGGAGAAAATGGATCTTAAGGGACATGTTGCATCCAAGGTTACGGTATTTTTGCAGGAGAACTGTCATCAAATGCTTATAGTTGTCATTCTTTTGTTGCCTAAAAGTCCATGAACAACACCCTTGAAGGATTCCCAAGCTTCCTTTTCTTTCCCCTCCAAAATTTGGTCAAATGCAGGATCCTTTACAAGTTCTCTTATTTGTGGTCCGACAAAAATGCCTTGCTTAACTTTTGCATCACTTAATTTCCAAAATTTCTCTCTGATTGTGTTTGTTATTTGACAGGTGTGCCAACTCCCAAAAAAATTCCCCAAAATTAAAATCTTCACTCTGAAAAATGAAATGTCACCTTATCTTCAAAACAATAGCTAATCTATCATTTTTATGATGATTTTTTAATTCAACAAATAGAAATACAAGTAAATTCACTATTTTTAAGCCCGAAACGTTTTCATTGTCGCCCAGTGTCTGTTTTATGTATTATAATATATACTTACTAAGTATAATCATACTTATAAGCAACCTGAACTGGCCCGCCTCTAACATAGGTTGTTGTAATTTTACGTCTTCCAACGTTAAGTTATATCGCACGATGAAGGGAATGGGCGAAATAATGCTCAAATGAGCCCAGGGTCCATAGAGCTTAGAGTTACTCGACATTCGTCTTTCGGAATAAGGGAAAACCCAGGAAGAAACCTTATCCAGGTAACTCACGCTGACCGAGATTCGAACTCCGGACCTCTTGAACGTGAGGCGGTCACTACCACCACGCTACCGAGGCGGGCTCTAGCATAGGTGGTAGCGTGTCTACCTCTGCTTAAAGAGACACTGAGCTCAGATTTTCTGCGGTTTTACCTTATTCTGGAAAATGAATGTCTGGTAACTCTGAGCTTTATAGACCCTGGGCGTTTCTTGAGCATAATTTCACCCATTTCATTCATCGTCCAAAATGACTTATAAGTTGGACGACGTAAATAAAAAAAATTCTGCAATGAAACTAAATTTGTAACTATTTTGTTTGTTGAAATATAGTGAGGAAACAAAGAAGGAAGCCATTTGGAAATTAAACATTTTATTTTATTTCGTTCTTCAAAAGTGGGACGGGTCATATTAATGAAATGGTTACAGATCTCCCTATATGGAAAGGATGTTCCTCGTTGCTGTTTTCTCACAATGATTGGGTAGTTAATTATCAAAATATGTGGAGATATTTAAGTCGCCAATAAAATGCAGGTAAAGCTTGAATTGACCCACTCTTAATGCATATTAGTTATACTTCTAATCTGTAAGAGGCGGACAAATTAAAATATGCCAGTGTTTATTTTTCTTTACTTTCTCATAAAGTGAACTGTTTCCAAATGATTCTGTAAAGTATGTTGAAAACTGGATTGTTTTTCTCGTCATGGGGGGTCAATAATAAACAAATTGGCTTGCTCTATAAACATTTCTCTTGTTTTTGCTGCGTGCATGCAACCAAACCCATATTGCTTCACTTAGGACAATTTCTACACAAGCTTATGTAATGCATGTTCTTAGTGCGGTGGTAGTGATCCTAATAAGCAAAACATCGTGTTCGATTCCGGGTAGTGGCACGGGGAATTTCTCCCGCTGTGAGAAATGGTCCATTGCTCACTCAGCCTCGTGAGGTATTTCGGGGGGGGGGGGGCAATCGGTAGCTGCTTGAGGGTAAAAGATGCGAAGACCGGTTCTAGGAGTGCTAATCACGCACCATCCTCCAATACTATTCTCCACTAATGACGCCCGTTGTGGGAAGAACTTGTCTCGGCATTGGGCTGTTGCTCCATTTTAATAATGTAACCTTTGTATTACAATTATTTCCTATTGCATTTATTACTTAATATAAGTCAGATAGAATATTGCATTCTACGTAGCAAAATTAAAAAAAAAAAAAAAATCTTAAATTGCTTGCCTAAATTTAGACTTATAAGGTTAGAGTCACCGAAACAAAATAAAAATTGTGAGGATTCCTGAATAACTGAGAATTGAGATAAACAATTTAGTATAATCATATGTTACAACACATATTTAAAGTATTAGATGTTTCGAGAAATAATGATGGATTATTTAATGCCCAAATATTGAAATTAGATTTAATATTATTTGAGGCATTCCATTTTTCACATTTAACATATTACTATATATTACGTATACACTTAATTTTACCTTAAGGATACCCAGAGCTAAAATTCGCCCAAAATGCTCTTAAAATTAAACAATTGGCTTTTATGCCCGAAAATATAATTTGAAACTCTAGCACTCATTTATTATTAGCATATAAAACAAAATCTGTTTTCTCAAAAAACTATTACCAATAGTAGCTGCGTGAAAATTAAGACATTGCTTTAATTTTAATAGTACAGAATGTGAACAAAGGTTTTAAAATATTTTTAAAAAATTTCTAAAAGATTTCATATTTCACCCATGGGTATCTTGAGTGTGTGTGTGTGTGTGTGTGTGTGTGTGTGTGTGTGTGTGTGTGTGTGTGTGTGTGTGTGTGTGTGTGTGTGTGTGTGTGTGTGTGTGTGTGTGTGTGTGTGTGTGTGTGTGTGTGTGTGTGTGTGTGTGTGTGTGTGTGTGTGTATGCTACGGTGTGGCCTGATCATTACTGAAATAAGAAAACCGCATTCTTAAAACGTAACTATCCTGTTTGTGAAATGCCTGGTTTGTGCGGGCGGCATTTAAATTCTCAAAACTATATTCTTGCATATTCAGAACGTTCCACGCGCTTTAGATGTCCATAAAATTTAATACAATTTAACATACTAAGCCACAAAAATTCTGGCTACATACTAACTGAAAAAATAAGTTAAATTTTACTAACCAACTACAGGGAGGCGCAACGGTTCTTTTTGGGCCAAGGCCTACCACCTGGTCCCTTCCAGCCACTTAAGCAACAGGTTTTCAGAGAAGTCCAACAATGAATGCAGAATGGATTGAAAATGCAGTCGTAACTTCCCTTAAGGATTGGATAGAGTCAACATGAAAAATTCAATGTCATGGTCGGAATTTGAACCAGTCGCTCTAACCCATTGAGCTACCATGGCCAACGTCCCGTCCTGACATTCAAATCCTGAACAAATAACGCTAGCTTTTTAAGATTTATACCACAGGTGTATCTTAGTACAAATATAATACAGCCCAAATTTTGTCAATTTCACTTTGATAGTTTGGAAAATATGGTCTTTTTTTTTTTTTTTTTTTTTGTTACGGCAGCTAGAAAGTCCCTTGCGACAAAATAACTTAAATTTTGGTCTAATATTTTAACAACACGTGCCCAGTACATCCATTTGTTTAATTTGCCCTAGGTTTCTCTGTGTCTCACTACAGAAATTTTTAAAGCTAGAAATATGGCTTTTTTGCCAACAAATTTGAAATTGTTGCTTTGAAGTAAGGAAAGTGTGCTTAAAATGCATCCCACAATAAAACCCAGGGCAATTTCTATTCACTGTGTCTCTATGAACGTGTGTAGCAAGTTTCATTAGTCTAACACTAAAATTTCGACGCAAGGAGCATTTTAAAAAATGCTGACATTTTGAGTAGCGAGAAAGCAGGGATAAAGAATTAGAATTGGGTCCCGGGTTCGATTCCCGGAGGTGGGGGTGAGGAATTTTTCTCCGACCAAGATAATTCCCCATCTTACCCAGAGTCTGGAAGTATGAATGAGAGTGTGAATGTGTGCGTGATGAAATGATTAAAAAAAAGAACCAAAAAGATATCGAGTTAAACACCTTCGATATGTTCCAAAGGAGAACGGCCGCCGATATGACCATAGTAGTTAAAGGCGGGGTATAAATGGAACAAGTATAAAAAAAAAAAAAAAAAAAAAAAAAAAAAAAAAAATAGAATTCATATCTAACACTATCATTCATGTAACTTTCAATCTAGATTAGAGCATATAAAAATGGCTTGCAGATGCTAAGCATTCTTTGTATTCAGGAAGGCTTACACTATTTTATAGACTAAAAAGAGGAAAATGTGAATTTTTTAAAATGTTCATGTAATTTCAGCCATACATATCGTTAAGCTGTGCTCCTAATACTGCAACACTCGCCGAGTGTCGTTGAAGCACGCGCAAGATGCTTTAGAAGGCACATTCTTCAGAGTGAGATAAGAAGCAGTACTAAGAAATGCTAGTTCCATTCCCAGAAATTCCCGCTGATCTAATGTTTGGCCTTGAACGCTACCCTTAATCTCTCGCTGATTATGGAAAATCTAATCTCGCAGTGAAAGTGGTGCTCTCCTCTTCCCGACTCAGAGAGACGGTGTCTGGTTCAAGGTCACGGTCAGGATTAGAGCGAGAAAGGTGTTGGTGCAGCTGTGAGATCAACGCAAAGGGATGACGTAAACGCTTAACGTTGACACAAAAAAATGTGCATCGTCATTCGTAACGTAACGTAAACACACCATAACCTAAACGTAGAGTTATTTATCTGACATTTGGACATGGATATATAGAGTATTGTAATTCTTGTGTTGGTGATCTATTAATGCAATTAAATATTTCTAAATCTGCAGGTAAGAATGGTTCGCGTGGGACGAAAGAAAAGAGAAGAGAAGAAAAGAGAATAAAAATTATCCGAATATGCTTCCAAGCAATTACAGTTATAACTATAACTTAAAACACAATTAAAAGTTGTACTCCTTTGTACCAGTGCTAAAACAATTATAACACTCCAATACTACCAACTTGGTTTCTTTCTTATGACCATTAACCTTTGTAGTTGAACATGTTTAATTAATCGACTTAACTCATTAGCCTTTATATTGCATTCTATATCTTTTTACATGATTAATTTCTCATGGTGTTCACAGTATTTGTTAAGAATTTAAAGTGACATACTTTCGTGTGTCGCAGTTCGTTGTACAGTTAAGGTATTCCTTGAGTTGGCAGCACTGTGGTCTCTCTGAGTCGTTATTCTTTTATCTACAATTCGAATAATAGAAGCAATGGCGGCAGGTATGGATATGGATGTAATATTGAATTCCAGCTGTTAGTAAAATTCTACTAGATGTTGAAAAGATAAATTGGAATTACAACAAAAACTACAGAAAGCAGTTAGATATATGCACACGATGGTGCAAGGCAGTGACGAAGCGTGCAACGAAGCACAAGAATTTCAGAAGAAAAACAAGAAAATTCACGTTAAACAATATTTTGATTGCCCTGGATACATTTTCAACATTTATTCGTGAACATCCGTGGTGCTGCGGACAATTTAACACCTGCTTTGAATCGAGTGACCAGTTTCGGGAGCTCATTCAATACTGAATATTTCTGTATTTACGCATTCGTAATCTAGAATATCAATATTTCGTAGGTTTCCGGAAGTAATCCTGACTCTTCGATAGTTAGGAAGCACTGACAGATTTTATCACGTGAAGTTTGTAGCGTGTGAAGAAAATATTTTTTGTTTTATATGGCGCTTTTAAATTCAACTGTAAGCATATTTCAATTGCATTAGCAATAGTATTTTACGTACATTGATATTTAGTGGTGACAAATAGGAAATTCTTGTCAAGTTTTAAGTAATTAGCAAAAGTGTGTGAATTGCATACCTTCTTCAATTAGACTTCACGCTGCCCACCTCGGTAGCGTAGATGGTAGTGTCTGCCTCACGTTCAAGAGGTCCCGCGTTCGAATCTCGGTCAGGGTGAGTTACCTGGATAAGGTTTTTCCCGGAGTTTTCCCTTATCCTGATAGACGAATGTCTGGTAACTCTAAGCTCCATGGACCCCGGAATCATTTTGAGCACCATTTCATCCAATTCATGCATCGTCCGATATGACTTAACATTGGAGGACGTAAACTGTATTAAAAAAATAATAAAAATAAAATAAAACTTCGCGCTGGTGTGAGCCAGCTGTTGGAATATTTGGTACGTCTTAGTGGAGGGGGGAGGCAGGAATATGTCTGCTTCTTGTGTGGACAGTCTTGCAATGCAAGAAGGGTCCTACGTGTTACTGTACAATAGAAAGAGTAAAGAAGAGTAGCCTTAGTTCTTTGAGTCATTATTATCTCTTATTTGAATGAAAACTATTACCTTTTTGGAGCTTCAGTCACTTTGAAATCACGCCTTGCCATTGGCAAAGTAAACGTTGTTACCGAGTCAACAAGATAGGTATATTCTAGGTACACACCCCTAGGCGCCGTTTTCTTAGTTGCATTTAGGCCTGACACCCATGTATATTGTTTATATTAAAATTTCAGAGCTCTCTGAAAAGAGTGTCTGCCACGCACGTTAAAGTACGAGGGCTGTTCAATAAAGAATGATCACAATTTTATTTTGTCAACGTACCTTTACTTATCCTCATAATTTTGATAGTCTTTCTCAAAATAGTGTTCCCTGAATGATATGCGCTTGTTCCAGCGTTTCTACCAGTCTTCAAAGACATGCTGAAAACCATTTTGGAGAGATCCTTCAAATTCGCTTCCGCAGCCTTCACCACTGCTTCTGATGATGGATAATTCCTCCCACGAAGGCGTTTCTTAAAGTTAGGGAATAGAAAAAAGTCACATGGAGCTAAATCCGGACTATAGGGAGAGTGAGAGATGCACTTTACGTTGATTTTTGCAAGATATTCAACAACAACATTGGCAATATGCGGCGGCGCATTATTGTGGTGCAGCATCCAGCCTGCTTCACAGAAATGTGATCTTTTGCGCCTGATATGGACTTGTAATGTTTCCAGGACAACCCCGTAGTATTGGCCAGTTACTGATGTGGGTGCAGGTATAACATGGTCATAAACCATTCCATGAATGTCAAAGAATGAAATGACCATGACTTTTCGAGCAGAAGCAACCACTTTTGCTCTTTTGGGGCTTGGTCATGAAGTAGATTTCCACACTGAGCTTTGCTGTTTGCTCTCAGGATCAAAATGATGTAGCCAAGTTTCATCAGCAGTGATTACCTTTGAGAGAAGTTCCAGATCTTCCGCTAACATCAACTTTAATTGCATGTTACCTCCATTGCAGCGGTAGGCGATAGGTACTGAACATGTCGAACTTGCCTGATTCTCACGGACGGGAGCCAGGAGTACCAACAATGAAACTACTACGGCGTGTTTGTTTCACATTAAGCTAACAGAATATATATATATATATATATATATATATATATATATATATATATATATAATAAGATTGAATTTTAGTGCAAAAGTTATGACCGTAAAAAATTATGATCATTCTTTATTGAACAGCCCTCGTATAGTTTAAATTCCTTGCAGGATTGATTGCTACAATCGACTTGCAACATGGTATCGCAAACTAAAATCCTGCTTTTAACGTTGGTATCAAAATAACTATTTTTACGACAGTTTTTATATATACTCCCCGTTCATGCTGTAGTGGTGGAAAGTTACTTTCCTACATTCAGTGCTGTTAACCTAATCCACCTGCTAGGTTTGCTTATTTTACTGCACATATAAGTATGAACTATACAAAATTCTCTATCAATGTTTATTATTGCAGATATGGAATATAACAAATTAATATATTTAGTTTATCATTTAATCTAATCAGGAGTTCTTTTTTTAAATATTTACATACAGTTGAGTTCATGGATCAGATAAGTATGAGCTGCAAATTATTGATATGTCTACTGCCCTTTACCGTGATTTAGGGGCTACATGCTAATTTCTGGTAACCAAGATCGGAGTTTCAAATCTGGCTTAGGGTAATGACTTTTTTTCAGACGTAAAACTCCTTAGAAAATCCCACGCTAAGGGATTTTAGCATTGATTTATGACACGTAATAGAACCTCAGGTCTTATAAAGAGGCCTTTGAGCAAATTTGGGACGCTGAGAAACATACAGCTACCATAAATAAAACTCAATTTGTAAATAATCGATCTCCAGTTCGTCGTCTAGCTACTGGAGTTGTTAGTAATTAATTTTATTTCCATGCATGTTTACTGTTAAAGTTGAGCATTTCAACTCCTGAGATACTTTAGTATAACTTAACAACGGCTGTTCAAATCACATTCGTTAAAGATGGCAACCAAAGTTCCTCGAAACGTCAGGTGCGAATAATTTTACCTTATTGTTCCAGTGCGGAACCTTGTATATACCTACTGAGTTGTCAATCCATCTTTATTTCTATGTTGCTAGTGGCCACATTGGTAGCATGTATCCCTCGCGTGCAAGAGGTCCTGAGTTAGAATCTGGTCAGAGTGAGTTATCTGGGTGAACCTTTTTTTCTAGGGTTTTTCTTTGTCCTGAAAGATGAATGTGGATATCGTCCGATATGACTTCAAGAAGTTGCTAGTGGGCTAACGTCCACTAGATTTTGGGCTGTGATGGCCTGGGCTATGTTTAACAGTGCCCTTTTGTTCATAAATTGGTAGCAGGGTAGAAGACAGTGCCTGAAAATAATATCAATGCTTTTTGTAGTGTTTAAGTTTTAGAGGACATTAGTGTTTGCTAGCAGTTACTATCGTTATCGTAATTATTCGTCACGTGACTGATGCCTCCGAGGTTTCCTGATTACCTTATGATTTCCTGAAGTTCACTTCCTGTTGTAACTGCTTTTTGATGAGAGGTACAGTACTTTTCAAAATATGACGGCCTCGCTTTCCATTCGGCAGAGCGTTTCGATTCCCCTTCACATTCCTCTACACCATTATCACGTATTACTGACGATCGATTATCAACACCTTGTTGCGTACTTTAAAAATTAATAACTTGCAGCTCATACTTATCATCTGTGTGCAGTCAATTTTAAGTAAATATTAACAAACTAGCTGACTCGACGAACGCCGTATCACCATTAAATGTCGTCTGAACTTATCAATATAAATAAAACAAATTCGTGTTAGTTAGTTATTCTGCAATTTTGGAAGGGGTTGGTTAACTTAGTACAACACAATTTAAAGCTTTCTGACTAACAATATATTTTGTATTTTTTGTGGTGCGTAAATATATAAAAATGTTGGTTTTCCGAACCGCGAACACTCGACGTATAATTGTCCATGAGAGAAACAGAGAAATTCCAAGTTGATTCCGCAAAATTCCAACGACTGTTGGATCCTACTTTTAATTTAATTTGTGAGGTGGGAGTCCAGGCAATTCTAATGAATTGAAAAACTCTATGGGATAGTTGACTACGGCATCCTGGTTTATAACTGTGTCAACTGATTCGTACGAAAACAACTGCCCCTGAAGAAACAGACGCCGTAGAATGCAATTCTGACATATCAACGCGACAATTAGCATTATCTGCGTCTCGCTGCTCATCAGTGTGGTCAGCACGTGACGCAGCTCGTCGCACATTTGATTAACTTCTACGACGTAAGTCAGGTCGTCTTCTCTTTGGCATAATTACAAAAAGTTTCCGCAAACTCCAGAAAATAGCAAAGGAATTCAATTAATTTTGTGTCAATTCAATTCACATTCACAAACACAATTATAAAGAAGCTATCCAAGGATTCACTAATATGTCAACAATTGACAATTGCATTTTTTAAATTTACGTCCTCCAAAGTCCTCCAATGATGCTCAAATGAGCCCGGGGACCATAGAGCTTAGAGTTACGCGACATTCGTCTTTCAGAATAAGGGAAAACCCCGGAGAAAACTTTATCCAGGTAACTCACCCTGACCGAGATTCGAACTTGGGACCTCTTGAACGTGAGGCAGACACGCTACCATATACGCTACCGAGGCGGGCACAATTGTTTGTGGTCAAATATTTATAGTGTTATAGTGCGTTCACAAATGAATTTTGTGCCTAATCTTCAAAAGGTATGTTATCATGCTAAATAAAAAGTGTCAATCTTGACAACAAGATATGATAAGTGAAATATCTCTGAAGACTTTGGCGAGGAGTGAAATATCTTTCTACTTTGTAATGCTTTTGTTTGTCGAAAATACGAGGTGTATGTTTTCCGTAAAAGTTTGCATGTGTACTTTTATATTTAGTTAATAACCCGGTCCATTATCACTTCAGGTTTCTTTTCTCTTTTTTTAAACCTTCCTTGAACTTCCACAAATATTTCAAAACCAAAATTAAGCAAATCGGTACAGCCGTTTTCGAGTTTTTGTGGGACTAGCACTATATATATTCAAAATAGTAATTATACTAATTTTGGTGAGCTTAATACAATATCAAGACTGCAGGAAATTCAATTTAAACCATTGCTATTTTAATAAATACATATTAACATATTGCGATTAACAGTAGGTAATTTAATATTATAGTTATTATCATTATCTATGACGTCATTGCATATAGTCGAATGATGGTTGAACCATCACAAGAAGGAACTTAGGTTTTTCACTATTTTAAACAATTTCTTTGCATGCGAACGTTCACTTGTTTACGTAATCTAGTAGGAGCGACATACGAACTAACCCACCGGTTTGCCTACATATCACATCAAACACAAAACTAGACTGACTGCTGACGAAGCAGAAGGAAATACCGGAAACATACACTTGGCTACATTTTTCTCGCCCTAGTAATGAGGGTACTATTTGTTTACTAATAATTACTGTCCAGAGGTACGGGGGAGGCTCTGGTCAGGGATATGAAACGAGGCCGTCATGATTTGAAAAGAAAGAGCAGTATCAAAGGACAGCTTAATTCGTAATTAAGTTATAGCCTTTAAGCGACAATTGACAAAACGCACTGTGGCCACCTCCAATGTAAGTAGGATTTGGGACTTGAAATCGGAGGAAGTAAACGGATCTGGTATTTCCTACCATACAAGAGACAATTTTAGAATAACTCTAATATTTGGAAAGCGATCTTATCTATGGTAATTACCAGACATCGGATCACATACACCTTAATCAATGCACGCACACAGATACTATACACGGCCAACCGAGACATCAAGAAGCGTCCGGATCAACAAGTATACCGATGAGCTGTGTGTGTACACTCCGGTATGGATATAAAATGTAACTTACGTTACAATATACCATCCTCATTGCTTTCGATGCGGGAATTACAGTGAACAACCATGTTCATTCTTAAATTGTCAAAATGTGAATTTTCTGCGCCTCTCGCTGAAACAATATAAAAATATTGGGAGAAAGTTCCTTCGTCACATGACGTTAATGGTGCATATGCGTAGTACAAATCATTTTCATTTATTTGTCCGAGACTTAGTTTATTTCTTATATTATGCAGCACTGAAAATCCAGTGTTTTTGTGTATAATAATGGACTTTTTTTTTTTTTTTTTTGCTAGGTTGTGCACTCTGTATATTTTTAATTTTTGCAGACACCTCCTCGACTGCATTTAGAGAGCTCGAAATTACATTCTTCAAGCTGTTTAATGGCTGTTAATACCCAAAAATTTTTATTTATAAAATGGAGACTGTCCAATAATTGTGAAAGTAATGCTATTAACACAATATGTCCAACACGTTGCACTCCGTGGAAGACAGATCTACCTGCGTGGCGAGCAGTAGTTGTAATGAAACTAAAGCTACGCATTGCGAACCTGACTATCCCTGCGTGTTGTCCCCGGGACTGACGTCAGCAGTTATATATTGCGAGACTTGTAAACTTCATATCCCTTTAAAGGTGTATGGGATCCGATGTCTGGTAATTACAAAATCATTTGAACAGATGAATTATCAACTCTTGAATCTGTCAACTACCAACTTGTATTCAAATCAAATAACTTTTATTTTGAAAGTATTTTAATCTAAACCTAAATCGGAATTTTCATGGAAAATTTTCCTTTTTTTCTAAGAAATGTTTCTAATTTGATTAGAAGGCCATATGTTTAATATTTATGTAATGAATACCCTATAAGGTCCTCTGCACTTTTTTTTTTTAAATTTAGGCCCTCTAACGTAAATAATATAGGGCGATGAATAAAACGAATGAAATGATGCTCAAATGAGCCCAGGGTCCATAGATTTTAGAGATACCCGATTCTAAGCTTTCAAGATAAAGGAAAACCCGGAAAAAACCTTATCCAAGTGACTCATCCTGATCGAGATTCGAACTTGAGATCTCTTGATCTCACCATCACCTACGCACAGAGGTGGGCCTCGGCTCTCTTGTTTAGTTGTATAACTTGAAAATCATAAAGGAGGGACAATTATTATAAATATGAACTAATTATAATATACAATATGATTTCGATACTGTTTTTAATTATCAAATCTTATCTTGTGGTGAGCATTGTGTTCTTTTGGTGCACGTAGAACTTGGGAGGCAAAAATATATGCTAATAAACGTAACGTGTAGATAAGAACGTAATACTATTTGTATATTAATAAACAGAGGTATGTGTAATGTGTGGACAAAATCACTCAAGTATTACCAGAGACTTTCTGGTGGGGGATCCTTGATATAAATAAGCGGCTACGAAATGAAATGACAGAGTATATAAGTACACAAGAGTAGTTATAAGATCTGAGACTTTTTAATATCAGTTCAGTATTATACTGTGCTACTAATTTGTAGAGGAATCGAGTGAGCAGATAAGAGAATATCTGACACATTTCATTATTTACTGAAGGGGACTCCCAGTGACACTTCCGCCTTGAGATAAAGCTCCTGAAGCGCCAGGCTCTCATCTTTGTGGCCTGAAATGTTCAACTGCTCGTTATTTTTATGTCTGTTCTTGAAAATGGGCTAAGACTTTTAAAAGAGCTATCAGGAAATTTAAACCAATCTTTTAGTTATACTTACTCCTTATTTTGTTAATGAATTCACTTTTTTCTCTGTCATAACTATTCCACATAATAATATCAAATAAGAAAAGATTTAGAGATGGATATTTCATTTATCTGTCCTCGAGTATATGTAATATACCAGATATTACGTTAAGAATAGCTTAGTATATAACTACTCACAGTTTTCGGCCTAATATTAAGACAACTGAATCGTCAACGGAAATTTCGCGATTCATATCTCGTTAGACCGTTCCCCAAGACAGTTTTATTCTAGGTTTCCCTCAGTGCTATAAGTGGCAATGTCGAAGGTATTAAACTTCGAACTATAACGTTTCCTTCTCCATTTGTCTTTTCATTTATTATCTGCATAGTCCTGTACTTTGTGTTAATTATACGTTTTATTTACTAATATATTACCATAACAAGTTTATTAACTGCAGGTACATTGTTTTTAGAGTGCAACTTCAAACAAAACAATTGACAAACAAGTTTTAAAGTACATAGACACCCTTTAGAAATGAGAGGATAAAACTCCTCTTACTGCCTCCCCATTAAGAGCGTTGAAGTGCTTGGTTGTAGAGTCCTGAGTGAGGAATTGCATAAGGAAATGGATGGCGGTGGGCTTTCTTGAATCTGATATTGTCGTAATCCAAAATAAAGGCAGGTTGAGGTCTCTTGATTTTTGAAACATTCCATTCACCTGATGTGTTTGAGTTACAAAATATTTCCCAGTATTTAAAGTTACTTTGAGTGTTGGTTGGTTGCAGCGGATTGCAAACTGCATCATGTTGGATGAACACATGAGAAAGGGAATGGCTAGATGAACGTCGAGATGAATGTTGGGACACAGTCTTTTGTGTGTGTGTGTGTCTGTGTGTGTAATTTACGTCCTCCAACGTTAAGTCATATCGGACGATGAACGGAATAGGTGGAACGATGCTCAAATGAGCCCAGGGTCCATAGAGCTTAGATTTACTCGACATTCGTCTTTCAGGATAAGGTAAAACCCCGGAAGAAACCTTATCCAGGTAACTCGCCCTGACCGAGACTCGAACTCGGGGCCTCTTGAACGTGAGGCAGACATGCTACCATCTACGCTACCGAGGCGGGCGACACGTAGTCTGGATGTATTGTTTCAACTTGAGGTTAAGTGAAGGTACATCTATTGGTGTGTTTCTCAAGGAAGTCTTCTGATAGCCTTGTTGGTTCTCCAAAGACAGTGGAAGATTTCAAATGAGGGATAAGTAATCTGAGACCTTAGCAGTATTAATTGTAGTTGATATATTCAGTTTGTTGGCAGTTGGCTATGTTGGCGTTTAATTTTACCATTCAAAGCAGTACAGTATTCTGTTGCTTTGATAGGTTAGATACCAAGCAGTTTCATCAGATTTTTGAAAATTAAGCCATCAAATTATTTGTCTCGACATGTAGTTAAAGATGGCAGGCGAAATCGATCTATCCAACAATACAGTGGAATGTGAGCCACTGTTTCACTGGTTTTATGTATTAATGGAATAGCTTCTAGTCAACTAGAGAAGCAACCAGTAACGATAAACAGGTAGGTATATCTTTCAGACTGAGGAAAAGGTCTGAATATATCCACGCACATCTGATAAATGCCAATGGAACTGATGATTGGTACGTTGGTAGCCACACAGGTCTTGGTCAAAAGTAATAGCTTTGTTGAATAAATCTGGCAGAAGCATTAATGCCTGGAAGAGCCATGTTGTGAAATGTGTATAATTCAGTTTTTTGAAGCTGCCTAATTAAGAATTTCGGCACCAGATGGCAGTATTGAACTGGAGAGTTCTGTTTTCTGAGTTCAATATCAGTCTCAGGTGCTTTACTTATTTCATAATAAGACAATTGCAGTGGAATCGACATAAATGAGATTCGAGAACAGAAATCAGTAATAAACTGGCATTGACGAGCCTGTCTTGGTGACATTTTATCCAAGCATTGTCAAAAGGTAAATGTTTGAGGTTAAATTTGCAAAATATACTCCTTGCAATTCACGGCATAGTACTGTATCTTTTCTGTGTATCACTTAAAGTCTCTGAGAACAATGCCAGAGTGAAGTGAGTCATGATTTAGCAGTTGAGGAAACAAAGCAAGATCAGAGAGAAACAAAGCACAATCGTATGTGATTATAAACATAGGATATATTTCTTGCAAACATCTTTAAATGACCTATATGTAAGAAAGTCCTGCTGCAGTTCGTTTCTTTGTTATAGTCTACTTTATTATAGTATAATAAATAACTGTATTTGAATATAACATTGTTAGTTATTTACATCGGATGTTTAATTTCTGATGTTACACTGGGTCTGGGTATAAGTGCGAAGTTATTTAGACGCCATTCACAATGACAAATGGTAATAAACAATGTCGACATTCACTTGAAACACCTGAATGAATTGTAGAAATTTGATTATAATATCTTTTTTTCTTTTGAGAGAATCAGCTGTCGTAGTTTCGGTGTACGTTCATCTCCCAAAAATAATGGTTTGACATAGGGCAGTATATCGTCTTATCATATGCACTTGCCAGCATTTAAGCTAGATTGTTTTAATGTATTACGAGGGGTTACACAGCCTGGGTTCGACCCAGGTACTCCCCCACTAGTGCGGAAACACCCTCCCAAGGTTTCTTTTTCTCTTTTCCTGGTGCTGGTTTCCTTTGTTAACCACAAAGTCAACACATCCCGCTATATCATTAATGTCACACTTCCGGTCTGAACCGCAAATAACTAACTTTCATATGGGAATCCTGGCGACCACCATCAAGAACATTTGACGTAATTTTATATTACATCATTTGACGTAACTTAACAATATTGTTCAGTATTTTCCGGTATGACCGTGCTAGCAATCGGTGCAGTGCAGCATATACGTGAAGCAAATTTGGATCTGAATTTACAGGGGATATATTCTTATTTGATAATTAAGTTAGGGTTGTAGAGAGGTATAGCTCTTAGAGGTATAGAGTTGATCTTACTCCTGAAATATTAAGTCTGTTTCAATAAATCTTACAAGTGAACTATCACTATGCTCATACCTGTATTCGCTTGAGAGTTTGCTGGTATCATCTCTGCTCTATTTGGGGCCTATGTACAAAAAATCGGGTGCGAATTATAACCGGAAGTAACCGAAAATGAATCCAGAATAGTAGGAACATATAGGCATAATAATACAGCTTTGTACGGGAGGGGTTATTTACCCTTGGCGAGCAGTGATCTACATATGTCATAAGGAGCGCTGTCCCCTACACCAGGTATAGAGCTGACGAGGGATGTCCAACATCTACTTGCAAGTGGTCGCATACGGCACATTCCAGTCTTCAGTTTTGGGCGTTGGGTTCTACTCCCCAGCAGATTTTTGGTGCACATGGTTTATATACAGCAGGCATTATACCATCGAATTTTCAGGTGCGTAGCGGTGTGAGCAGTAATAGTTCCCTTGTTTAGGCTAACTTGACACCAAGGAAAAGATATTTTCCCCCTCTGCAATCTTTAATTCTCCCTCAAATGTCGGAAGAAGTTTCAGGCACTACGACTATGGCACCTCCGCGAAGAATGAGATACAATTTGTTTTGACAGATGTCCATTTAGTCCATTCAGATTTTAAAAATACATTGCCATGCCAAGACTCAAACCATGGATATTCTGGTATTCACATAACCCCCCCCCCGGAGGGGAGGGGATCCGTCCCCTTCAGCTGCCGTGGTGCGGGCGCTGTGGACCACTAGCACTCGTGGTACCTCTGACGTTACTAGAGGAACCTCGGACCAAACATTCGAGCCCCTCCCTGATTGGAAGTTGTTCGGATTGGGTTGGACTCGAGGGGGCAGTGGTTCCCAATACCCGTGGGAGATCGGGTACGTCTCCGGACGGGGTTGAGGGAAGCAATTTATTCCCGCATACTAGCCAGCAGAGCTAGTAGAAGGTGTGCTAGATCACCAGGTGGCCCCACCGAGGTCATATTGGTAGCCTTCCCCTTTGGGGTTGGCGCACGTAAGTGGCGTATCCACTTCCATCCCGTCTTGAGTCCATAGAACCAGATGGGGGGGGGGCTTGTTAGTCTCTAGGTCTTGCCCTATGGAAAGCCCCAAGGAGGCGCTGGGCGCCCTTTTGGGACAGCTCAGTAACTCCCTGGTCATTAGAGGGGAGGTCAGTCTTCACTTTGTGTGGATTGCCCTGGTAGATATCCTAGAGCTTATATATATATATATATATATATATATATATATATATATTTATTTATTTACATGACCATGCTCTACCTATTATGTGAGAAGCTCCGAGCCGGCTGCCGTATTACGAGCACTCCGAACCAATATGCCTCTAACGCTACTAGAAACAAATGGAGTGGAAAATTTAAGCCCTCTGGCCTGGAGCAGTTCGGATTGGGTTGGTCTCGGCAGTGATTTGGACCCCGTTGCGATGGATTTGCCTGTCTCGAGGACCACACACAAGCGGAAGGTTTCTTCCTCACTCAAGTTATGGGTAGGGGTACAGAAGAGCTTCCGGGCAATAACGCGGTAAGTCTATAAAACTCGCCCCTTCAATCCAGCACTGATTGACTGGACGAAGTCAAACTTTACCGGCCTTCACCATACAGTAGAGACAGGGCTGCTTCTCGTCCCGCATGAGATAAGTTAAACCAAATACTGACAGTGACACTTGTTGGCGGTTGTCGCCTTTGTCCTCCGTCATCAGCGAGCTAGACCTGCAGGTCTTGCTACACTTAAATCGCTTAACTGGTGCTGCCTATCCCATTCTGCGTAAACGAGTAAGACATTTTAGAAAACCAGGTATTGACCTCGATAGAGAAACGCATGAAGAGAGAACCACTGGAATGGAACAAGAAAGGAACCATAGGGTCCGGGTAGTTCTGGTATAATCCTTCTTCTCAAAGCGTTGCCATGGCTTTATCTTTGTTAATAGAAACGTCTTAGATAACGCGCTCATTATTCTCCGCAGTTCTCGGATCTGTGCTAAGCACCAATGAACGGATCATTTCAGCCAATGGAATACGCAGGAATCACAAATGACAGATATTCACTCCACTGGAGTAATTCGTGCGTATCTGAGAGGTATGTATTATTTGTATACCAAAGATAAATCCATGGTAACCTTTTGAGATCAGGATTATACCCCAGCGTGTCCTTGTCGCTAAGTTATCTTGGTGAGGTGTCGGAAATAAACATAAAGGATTCTCATCTGATTTTGCACCAACTTAGATTGTCATTCACATTCCTTACATTTGGTCTTTTCAATTCTCTAAGAAAACTGCACCACGAGGAGAACTTTAGGAATTAGAAAAATATTTCTCTTAAGCTAACGTAATACACCAAACGATCACAAGCTATATTGTAGACAAATTATTATTTTTTATTTTCTAATATCTAAGCAGCATTTAAGTTTCCTAACTGTCGGACTTATAAAATATGCTTCGGAAAAAGGGTAATGTTATGGCTATCTCAAACGTTTCATAAATCAGTATCCACTTTCGTTGAACATTCAAGTCACGTAATAGCCCAAAACAGTTTCAAACACAAAGGATGAATGACAGACTTATGGTTCAAAAGAAACTTAGCTATCAAAAGAAATGTTAACTACTTTAAATTTCCCGAAAACTAACAGAAACACAAGAGGAAAATAACCAGTTATACCAATATTGGTATCAATTCTGGTGTGTATTGGCAGGATAAACATCAATCAAAATAATTTTATGCGTAACAATTACAGGATTTTTTGTAGCCGCTACCAGCATACAGGCCTACTATCTACGAGAATTGTACAAGTAGGGTGAACGGGCACATTTCGCGCGCATGTGTGTGTGTGTGTGTGTGTGTGTGTGTGTGTGTGTGTGTGTGTGTGTGTGTGTGTGTGTGTGTGTGTGTGTGTAATTTACGTCCTCCAACGTCAGGTCATATCGGACAATGAATGGAATAGGTGAAATGATGCTCAAATGAACCCGGGGTCCATAGAGCTTAGAGTTACCCCCGACATTCGTCTTTCAGGATAAGGGAAAACCGCGAAAAAAACCTTATCCAGGTAACTCACCCTGACCGAGATTCAAACTCGGGACCTCTTGAGCGTAAGGCAGACATGCTACCACCACACTACCGAGGCGGGCATGGCACATTGCGAATTATTTGTGATACTTAGAGTACTTCTCAGGAGAAAGGGATGAAGAGTGGGGGACTACAGGCCAGAGAGGTGCACGAAGGTGTTTGAAACAGTTCCCGGCTTGAAGACCCCAACTAGTACTGGAGCTGTCCAGAGAGGGAGATAAACGAAGCGTTCAACAAGCAGCCCTCGTGTGTCCTCAAGAAATACCCTACCTAGGAGCGAACACCCGCATCATCTTCTGGCACTGTCCCAAAACATAGTAGCATAAGAAGCAAGTGAAATGAACGGGAGACGAGAATATACCCGAAAATTCACCGAAGGACAAGGGCATACCATGGAAAATCTGACTTCTACGAAACTAGAGCTCTACGGTACCAAGTTAGGCCGCATCGGAACATCCCGGGTTCGACTCCCGCTTCTTCGAAGGAAACGACAAAAACTACAACCCACAGTACACGTTACATCGAAGACTGTATCCTTAACTTATAAAACAATCGTTTAACATTTTGATTAAAATACCATGCATTTGACATACTGATATTGGAACGATGTACATTTAGAATTTTGTGTGAATATCCTTGAAATAACTTCATTGTTATTGAACTTTGTATAACTATGAAACTATACGATACAAAACGTCGGGAAAACGTATGTATAGAGATTAGTATAACTTGCAGTTTGTATTAGATGACTTT
>CM060959.1:97416479-97418979 GCA_030765055.1 Mantis religiosa
ATTTGTCTATTACTTTGTTCCTAAAATGCTCTTTAAGCCTGATGTTCAAATTCCTTTTTGTTTTACCAATGTAAAAGTTGTCATTTTCTTTGCAATTTATCCAGTACACCCTGAATTTTTGTCTGTGGATTTCTCGTTTGGATTATGTGATTTCAAAAGATATTGTACACTGATATTATACAAATAAAAATATGTAGTAATTATTTTCCACTTATCTTAAGAAGTTGATGACAATACTTCTATCTTGTTTATGTGAAATTAATTTCATGAGCATTTGCCCACATCTTCAGTCAACACACTTCGTTGTCAAGGTTACCATGTATTTACATATTACCAACATCTGAAACAAACCTAAAAACAGAATCAATTGCTGGTATGTCAAAATTCATTACGCGATTTTTATTTTTTAAAATAAATATATTTTCCCAATTATTAAATTTATGGTAAGCCATTAAACTGATAAATACCAGATTTTTTATTAATAGGAATTTTATCTTTTTTAGGACAATTATAATAAATTTTTAATACTATATTTATTTTGTGGAACTAAAGTTATACCAACTTCTTTAAAAAAAAAATTTGAAAATGTTTATTAACCCAAGGATGGTAAGTATATTTTTAAATTTATGATCATCTTTTATTTTTTTAAGAGTAGAAATATCACTAGTACTTTTTTGATATTTAAATTTTTCAATTTTCTTTTGTATAAAATCTTTATTAAATAATCATCTTTTATTTTTTTTAAGAGTAGAAATATCATTAATACTTTTTTGATATTTAAATTTTTCAATTTTCTTTTCTATAAAATCTTTATTAAAACCATTAATTAAAGCAGTATTAATAATATGTTGATATTCATTATTAAATTCTTCTTTATTCAAGGGTATATTTATTAATCTATAAATGACACTATTAAAAACAGCAATTTATGTGGAAAAGGGTTAAAACTTTTATTTTTTATGTAATTATCAATATGAGTAGATTTACTATAAATACCAAAATATAATTTGTTTATATTTCTTATTATTTTCAAATCTAGAAAAGGAAGAAATCCATTAATTTCAGTTTCTAATGTGAATTTTATAGCTTTATCTTGTAAATTTAGTAATTTTAAAGCATCATTAATTTGTTTTTCAGGAACAATAGCAAAAATATCAACATATCTATACCATGTTTTAAAATTTAAGGAAAAGCTTTAGTGACTTGAATTTCGAAAAAAATCATAAAAAGATCAGCAAGAAAAGATGAAAGAGGATTACCCATTGCTAAGCCAGAAGTTTGTTGAAAAAAATCACCATTAAAAGTCAAAAAATTTTGATCCAAACAAAAGTCAGTAAGTTTAACAAAATCAACTATTAAGTCCTCATGTAAATTTATTGAATTCAACCACTTTTTTAAATAAATTAAAAGTTTTTCTCTAGGAATACTAGGAAATAAGGCAGTTACATCAAAAGAAATAAGTGTATCAGTTTTAGATAATACAACACTATCAATCTTTTTTATTAGTTCAAAAGAGTTTTCAATAATTTTCTAGATTTGAAAATAATAAGAAATAATAACAAATTAGATTTTGGTATTTATAGGAAATCTACTCATATTGATAATTACTTAAAAAATAAAAGTTTTAACCCTTTTCCACATAAATTTGCTGTTTTTCATAGTTTGATCTATAGATATACCCTTGAATAAAGAAGAATTTAATAAAGAATATATATTATTAATACTGCTTTAATTAATGGTTTTGATAAAGATTTATACGAAAGAAAATTGAAAAATTTAAATATCAAAAAAGTATAAATGATATTTCTATTCTTAAAAAAATGAAAGATGATTATAAATTTAAAAAATTTACTTACCATCCTTGGGTTAATAAACATTTTAAATTTTTTTTTTAAAGAAGTTGGTATAACTTTAGTTCCTCAAAATAAATATAGTATTAAAAATTTATTATAATTTTCTAACAAAGATAAAATTCCTAATAATAAAAAATAAGATATTTATCAATTTAATTGCTTAGATTGTGATCAGGTTTATATTGTAAAGATGAAATGTAGTTTGGAAACCGGAAAGAAAGAACATTTTCGTATAAACAAATTGGTATAAACAAATTGATAAATCAGCCGTAGCAGATCATTTTTGGTCATTTAACCATGAAATAAATCCCGAAGTTAAATTATTAAAACAGTTAAATGTTCCCATAGATTTAATAGTTTGGGAAAAAATATTTATTTAAAAAAATAAAAATTGTGTAATGCATTTTGACATACTGGCAATTGATTCTGTTTTTAGGTTTGTTTCGTCTTCAGATGTTGTTAATACGTAAATACATGGTAACCTTGACAACGAAGTGTGTTGACGGAAGATGTGGGCAAATGCTCATGAAATTAATTTCACATAAACAAGATAGAAGTATTGTCATCAACTTCTTAAGATAAGTGGAAAATAATTACTAAATATTTTTATTTTTATAATATTTATTACTCCACTGCAACTAGCTTCA